>CAMPSB010000360.1:0-44861 GCA_946959425.1 Argyrosomus regius | reverse complement strand
TCCTTCATTCACTTGTCTCTTCTGACTGAAATAGATGTATTCATTAAAAGCTTGTCGCTCACTGGAATTGAAAAGCTGACTGTATCTTCAACAGGAGAAAAGAAAATATCTGTCTGCTCATAATGCTTTGTTTATGTGTGATGAGCAGACATCTTTTAATACAGATTGTGCTGATTATTCCTGAAACTTTACAACATTTACTGATGATGTTAAACGCACCACTTTTCAATCAAACACCATCAACTGAAAGCGGAACTTAATAACTCCCGCTCATCCACCGTCGGAACGTAAACAGTGTGACACCAGCGGAAGTAAACACTGCAGCCGTTAGCAGCGTTAGCTCTGTGCAGACGGTGTTGTAGCGGTGACACAGTTAATGACTTCATTTGTAATGAAGCAACAATGTCTTCAGCTGAGTGTTTGAGACAGTTTGTCAACGAGCGACTAACTGCTGCTGCTGAAGAAATATTTGGAGTCTTTCAAAAAACTATCGTCGAGTACGAAGAAGAGATCTGTCGTCAGCGCAGACTGCTGGCTGTCGTTTGGAAACCTGAAATAAAGTTACACCGGATAGGTTTGTAAAGCTGTCACTAGTTCATCATTTCTAATCACAGTTGGTAGATACATCAGTAACGTTACTGCTGCTCATTTTCTCTCCACCATCATGTCACATTCCTTTTGTTCTCCGTCCCTCCAGATCTCCAACAGCAACATGTCTGTGAGGAGGAAGAGGAGGAGGTTCTCACTGACCAGCAGCTCTGTAACCAGGAGAGGAGCTCCAGTCTGGACCAAGAGGACCCAGAGCCTCTACAGATTAAAGAGGAACAGGAGGAGCTCTGCACCAGCCAGGAGGGAGAGGAGCTCCTGCTGAAGGTGGAGGTTGATGCCTTTGTGGTGACTCCTACTGATGAGGAAAGGGACCACAGTGAAGCAGAACCTGAGAGTGACCACCAGCTGCTGTCGAACAACTTTTCTGCAGCTGAGAGCCGAGATCAGAAAGGATGCGAGCACGAAGACTCGACTAGAGATGTAGAGTCAGAACAAAACAATCAGCAACATGAAAACAGAAGTCACAGTAACATCGTCTACAACCCTAACCTGTCAGGGGCTCACAGTAATATTCACAAACACTCTTTCAAATGTAACACTTGTGGAAAGGATTTTAAGCATAAGTCAGATTTTCTGAAACACACGAGAATACACACAGGTGAGAAGCCGTACCTCTGCACAACCTGCGGGAAAAGATTTTGTAGACTTCATTCATTGAAAGAGCATCAAAGAGTTCACACAGGTGAGAAGCCGTACCTCTGCACAACATGTGGGAAAGCTTTCGCACACAGTAGTGCCTTGAATGTCCACGTTAGAAGCGTCCACACCAGTGAGAGGCCGTACATTTGTAACACCTGTGGGAAAACATTCAATGGCGTGTCAACATTGAAAAAGCATCAGAGAATCCACACAGGTGAGAAGCCGTACCTCTGCAAAACCTGCGGGAAAAGATTTTGTAGAACTGATTCATTGAAACAGCATCAAAGAGTTCACACAGGTGAGAAGCCGTACATCTGCACAACATGTGAGAGAGCTTTCGCACACAGTGGTACCTTGAAAATACACATTAGACGCTTCCACACAGGTGAGAGGCCGTCCACTGCAACACGTGTGAGCAAACATACTGCGCCACATCCGACTTGAAAGAGCACATGAACATCCATACAGGTCAGTGTTTCCTCTATATTCATTCATTTCACAAGATCATTAATATCAATGCGCCACTAATGATTTTTACTCGCACTGTGTGAGCGCAACAACACACGACGTTATTCTGGACTTGTATTGAGTCATTAACTAGCGCAGCAAATCATGTCGGACCCTCCTCTCATTCTTCACAGCACGTCTACGTAAAGGTAACGTTCAACCTTATACACGGTCTGTGTGTTAGAGTAGCGTAGGTAGCGTAACGTTAGCGTAACGTAGAGTAGCGTAGCTCCTTATGGCAGTGTGCAACAAGAGAGCGAGCAGAGAAAGTGACAGTGAAGCGGTAAAAGTGAACAGAGTACAGAAAGAGAGATTAGCAGGAAGTTGACAGAAAATGTAGTTTGTCAGTTAATAAATGCTGCAGCCACTCAAGCTGTTAACAGCACGTTTGTTAGCTGCTAAGTAGCGTTAGCTGCATTTATTAGCTGCTTGTCACTACTACCTGTGTGTGCAGAGGAGCAGAGAGGAGTGAAGAGAGGAGCAGAGAGGAGTGAAGAGAGGAGCAGAGGGAGATGCAAGGAGATGTGTGAGGAGCAGGATCTAGAGACTCTTCCACACTGAATAGGGTCATTTTAATAAAATTCATTATTAATTGATTTCTTGCCTCACCCTCATGATTTCCACAAGTAAACAAGTACTTGTGGAAATCATGCGGGTGAGGCAATTATTTTGACAGACTGACCTGAGAACAGACTGCAGGGAGCCATCAGTGGCCGCCTCACTGCTGAGCTGCACTACAGAAGAGCTCTGGAGCTTTCTACAAAAAGTCCAGAAAAATCAAATGCTCACAGGCTGCATGTAGGCTGTGTCATTAAGTCTTCTGACTTGTAAATAAATAAAAGCTGTGGGTAAATTTCTGTGTTGCGACATTTAATTTTTAAAATATTTTCTACAGATAAATGTCAAAAGCTGTAAATTGAGACAAAATACAAACATGTATAATCCTGTCTGAGGATTCCAAGGTCATGTCTTTGAAACTATTCTCACTCGCATGAATACGGGTCGATGTCGCATTCTCATGGACACGGACACAGCAGCACCGCTGCTGAAAAAAAATTCTAGGGGAAACACTGCAGGTTAATTGCTGTTAACTCACAAATCATGCGACCTTACAGTCCATGAGAAGAGCAGACACTGGTGAGAGACCTTTGCAATGTTTGACAAAACATATAAGTCACAGGCATAATATGTATGTTTGTATATATACACACGTACTGAAATAAATACTTACAAAGTCTAAATGTTGTGTACTTTTTGGAGTACTGCTAATACACAGCTCTGTGATCAACACTGCTTGCTAAAGTTCTGAAGTGTCACGATACAGAAAGAATGGATTAAACAAAATGATATTTTAATTGGCTCAGAGAGTTCTATAATAAACAGTCATCTTTCCTTCATTCACTTGTCTCTTCTGACTGAAATAGATGTATTCATTAAAAGCTTGTCGCTCACTGGAATTGAAAAGCTGACTGTATCTTCAACAGGAGAAAAAGAAAATATCTGTCTGCTCATAAAGCTTTGTTTATGTGTGATGAGCAGACATCTTTTAATACAGATTGTGCTGATTATTCCTGAAACTTTACAACATTTACTGATGATGTTAAACGCACCACTTTTCAATCAAACACCATCAACTGAAAGCGGAACTTAATAACTCCCGCTCATCCACCGTCGGAACTTAAACAGTGTGACACCAGCGGAAGTAAACACTGCAGCCGTTAGCAGCGTTAGCTCTGTGCAGACGGTGTTGTAGCGGTGACACAGTTAATGACTTCATTTGTAATGAAGCAACAATGTCTTCAGCTGAGTGTTTGAGACAGTTTGTCAACGAGCGACTAACTGCTGCTGCTGAAGAAATATTTGGAGTCTTTCAAAAAACTATCGTCGAGTACGAAGAAGAGATCTGTCGTCAGCGCAGACTGCTGGCTGTCGTTTGGAAACCTGAAATAAAGTTACACCGGATAGGTTTGTAAAGCTGTCACTAGTTCATCATTTCTAATCACAGTTGGTAGATACATCAGTAACGTTACTGCTGCTCATTTTCTCTCCACCATCATGTCACATTCCTTTTGTTCTCCGTCCCTCCAGATCTCCAACAGCAACATGTCTGTGAGGAGGAAGAGGAGGAGGTTCTCACTGACCAGCAGCTCTGTAACCAGGAGAGGAGCTCCAGTCTGGACCAAGAGGACCCAGAGCCTCTACAGATTAAAGAGGAACAGGAGGAGCTCTGCACCAGCCAGGAGGGAGAGGAGCTCCTGCTGAAGGTGGAGGTTGATGCCTTTGTGGTGACTCCTACTGATGAGGAAAGGGACCACAGTGAAGCAGAACCTGAGAGTGACCACCAGCTGCTGTCGAACAACTTTTCTGCAGCTGAGAGCCGAGATCAGAAAGGATGCGAGCACGAAGACTCGACTAGAGATGTAGAGTCAGAACAAAACAATCAGCAACATGAAAACAGAAGTCACAGTAACATCGTCTACAACCCTAACCTGTCAGGGGCTCACAGTAATATTCACAAACACTCTTTCAAATGTAACACTTGTGGAAAGGATTTTAAGCGTAAGTCAGATTTTCTGAAACACACGAGAATACACACAGGTGAGAAGCCGTACCTCTGCACAACCTGCGGGAAAAGATTTCGTAGACTTCATTCATTGAAAGAACATCAAAGAGTTCACACAGGTGAGAAGCCGTACCTCTGCACAACATGTGACAGAGCTTTCAGACGGGGATCTAACTTGAAATTACACATTAGACGCGTCCACACAGGTGAGAAACCGTATATTTGCACAACATGTGAGAGAGGTTTCGCACACAGTAGTGCCTTGAATGTCCACGTTAGAAGCGTCCACACCAGTGAGAGGCCGTACATTTGTAACACCTGTGGGAAAACATTTAATGACGTGTCAACATTGAAAAAGCATCAGAGAATCCACACAGGTGAGAAGCCGTACCTCTGCAAAACCTGCGGGAAAAGATTTTGTAGAACTGATTCATTGAAACAGCATCAAAGAGTTCACACAGGTGAGAAGCCGTACATCTGCACAACATGTGAGAGAGCTTTCGCACACAGTGGTACCTTGAAAATACACATTAGACGCTTCCACACAGGTGAGAGGCCGTCCACTGCAACACGTGTGAGCAAACATACTGCGCCACATCCGACTTGAAAGAGCACATGAACATCTATACAGGTTAGTGTTTCCTCTATATTCATTCATTTCACAAGATCATTAATATCAATGCGCCACTAATGATTTTTACTCGCACCGTGTGAGCACAACAACACACAACATTATTTTGGACTTGTATTGAGTCATTAACTAGCGCAGCAAATCATGTCGGACCCTCTTCTCATTCTTCACAGTACGTCTACGTAAAAGGTAACGTTCAAGCTTATACACGGTCTATGTGTTAGAGTAGCGTAGGTAGCGCAACGTTAGCGTAACGTAGAGTAGCGTAGCTCCTTATGGCAGTGTGCAACAAGTGAGCAAGCAGAGAAAGTGACAGTGAAGCGGGAAAAGTGAACAGAGTACAGAAAGAGAGATTAGCAGGAAGTTGACAGAAAATGTAGTTTGTCAGTTAATAAATGCTGCAGCCACTCAAGCTGTTAACAGTACGTTTGTTAGCTGCTAAGTAGCGTTAGCTGCATTTATTAGCTGCTTGTCACTACTACCTGTGTGTGCAGAGGAGCAGAGAGGAGTGATGAGAGGAGCAGAGAGGAGTGAAGAGAGGAGCAGGGGGAGATGCAAGGAGATGTGTAAGGAGCAGGATCGAGAGACTTTTCCACACTGAATAGGGTCATTTTAATAAAATTCATTATTAATTGATTTCTTGCCT
This sequence comes from Argyrosomus regius, assembly GCA_946959425.1. NCBI lineage: Eukaryota > Metazoa > Chordata > Actinopteri > Sciaenidae > Argyrosomus > Argyrosomus regius. The sequence continues at coordinate 39,266 of CAMPSB010000360.1, read as the reverse complement.
CACCCTCATGATTTCCACAAGTAAACAAGTACTTGTGGAAATCATGCGGGTGAGGCAATTATTTTGACAGACTGACCTGAGAACAGACTGCAGGGAGCCATCAGTGGCCGCCTCACTGCTGAGCTCCACTACAGAAGAGCTCTGGAGCTTTCTACAAAAAGTCCAGAAAAAATCAAATGCTCACAGGCTGCATGTAGGCTGTGTCATTAAGTCTTCTGACTTGTAAATAAATAAAAGCTGTGAGTAAATTTCTGTGTTGCGACATTTAATTTTTAAAATATTTTCTACAGATAAATGTCAAAAGCTGTAAATTGAGACAAAATACAAACATGTATAATCCTGTCTGAGGATTCCAAGGTCATTTCATTGAAACTATTCTCACTCGCATGAATACGGGTCGATGTCGCATTCTCATGGACACGGACACAGCAGCACCGCTGCTGAAAAAAATTCTAGGGAGAACACTGCAGGTTAATTGCTGTTAACTCACAAATCATGCGACCTTACAGTCCGTGAAAAGAGCAGACACTGGTGAGAGACCTTTACAATGTTTGACAAAACATATAAGTCACAGGCAAGAAGCTTTGTATTTCCAAATCATGTGGGAGACAGTTCATTTCTAGCGGTTCATGGTCAGAACAGACTGACTGTTTTGTATGACCGTATGAGAAGTCCTATTGTTTATAAATGTGTCTTCTTTTTGCTGTTTTATACTGTACACTGCCTCACTGTGTCTGATTTATAGCCGCAAATTGAATTATAAGAATTTGTGAAATGTTGTTTTTTATACATAATATGTATGTTTGTATATATACACACATACTGAAATAAATACTTACAAAGTCTAAATGTTGTGTACTTTTTGGAGTACTACTAATACACAGCTCTGTGATCAACACTGCTTGCTAAAGTTCTGAAGTGTCACGATACAGAAAGAATGGATTAAACAAAATGATATTTAAATTGGCTCAGAGAGTTCTATAATAAACAGTCATCTTTCCTTCATTCACTTGTCTCTTCTGACTGAAATAGATGTATTCATTAAAAGCTTGTCACTCACTGGAATTGAAAAGCTGACTGTATCTTCAACAGGAGAAAAAGAAAATATCTGTCTGCTCATAAAGCTTTGTTTATGTGTGATGAGCAGACATCTTTTAATACAGATTGTGCTGATTATTCCTGAAACTTTACAACATTTACTGATGATGTTAAACGCACCACTTTTCAATCAAACACCATCAACTGAAAGCGGAACTTAATAACTCCCGCTCATCCACCGTCGGAACTTAAACAGTGTGACACCAGCGGAAGTAAACACTGCAGCCGTTAGCAGCGTTAGCTCTGTGCAGACGGTGTTGTAGCGGTGACACAGTTAATGACTTCATTTGTAATGAAGCAACAATGTCTTCAGCTGAGTGTTTGAGACAGTTTGTCAACGAGCGACTAACTGCTGCTGCTGAAGAAATATTTGGAGTCTTTCAAAAAACTATCGTCGAGTACGAAGAAGAGATCTGTCGTCAGCGCAGACTGCTGGCTGTCGTTTGGAAACCTGAAATAAAGTTACACCGGATAGGTTTGTAAAGCTGTCACTAGTTCATCATTTCTAATCACAGTTGGTAGATACATCAGTAACGTTACTGCTGCTCATTTTCTCTCCACCATCATGTCACATTCCTTTTGTTCTCCGTCCCTCCAGATCTCCAACAGCAACATGTCTGTGAGGAGGAAGAGGAGGAGGTTCTCACTGACCAGCAGCTCTGTAACCAGGAGAGGAGCTCCAGTCTGGACCAAGAGGACCCAGAGCCTCTACAGATTAAAGAGGAACAGGAGGAGCTCTGCACCAGCCAGGAGGGAGAGGAGCTCCTGCTGAAGGTGGAGGTTGATGCCTTTGTGGTGACTCCTACTGATGAGGAAAGGGACCACAGTGAAGCAGAACCTGAGAGTGACCACCAGCTGCTGTCGAACAACTTTTCTGCAGCTGAGAGCCGAGATCAGAAAGGATGCGAGCACGAAGACTCGACTAGAGATGTAGAGTCAGAACAAAACAATCAGCAACATGAAAACAGAAGTCACAGTAACATCGTCTACAACCCTAACCTGTCAGGGGCTCACAGTAATATTCACAAACACTCTTTCAAATGTAACACTTGTGGAAAGGATTTTAAGCATAAGTCAGATTTTCTGAAACACACGAGAATACACACAGGTGAGAAGCCGTACCTCTGCAAAACCTGCGGGAAAAGATTTCGTAGACTTGATTCATTGAAACAGCATCAAAGAGTTCACACAGGTGAGAAGCCGTACATCTGCACAACATGTGGGAAAGCTTTCAGACACAGTAGTACCTTGAACGTCCACATTAGACGCGTCCACACAGGTGAGAGGCCGTACGTTTGTGCAACATGTGACAGAGGTTTCGCACACAGTGGTGCCTTGAACGTCCACGTTAGACGCGTCCACACCAGTGAGAGGCCGTACATTTGCAACACCTGTGGGAAAAGATTTCTTAGACTTCAATCATTGAAAGAACATCAAAGAGTTCACACAGGTGAGAAGCCGTACATTTGCACAACATGTGACAAAGCTTTCACATACAGTCGTTCCTTGAAAGTACACAGACACATCCACACAGGTGAGAAGCCGTACATTTGCACAACATGTGACAGAGCTTTCGCATACAGTAGTGCCTTGAAGGACCACATTAGACGCTTCCACACAGGTGAGAGGCCGTCCACTGCAACATGTGTGAGCAAACATACTGCGTCACATCCGACTTGAAAGAGCACATGAACATCCATACAGGTTAACTGCTGTTAACTCACAAATCATTGTGAGACTATTCAGTTCCAGCGGTTCATGGTCAGAACAGACTGACTGTTTTGTATGGCCGTATGAGAAGTCCTATTGTTTATAAATGTGTCTTCTTTTTGCTGTTTTATACTGTACACTGCCTCACTGTGTCTTGTTATGGAATTTTCTATCCTTAGGTTACACAAGGTCACGTGTGGGCCTTGAGGTCCTCGGCAGTATTAATTGTTTGGCTTTGACTGGGAGCAGTAGGTGCCAGTCTATCTCAAACACTGTGGTGGCCAGGGTCGAAGAGACTCTTGCTGCCTGCTTAGACATAATAGATAGCTGGCCGTTGACGTAAACAGACATCTGTGTCTCCAGACTAGAATATGTTGACGATAACACCGTTCTTGGTAGAAACATTCTCTTTGTCTCATTTGGGGTGTATAGTGTTGGTGTTATCTCGAGGTTTAAAGTCTATCCACCAGCACGAGTTCGGCAGAATGTGAGACCGACTCAGGCACTTCTGATGCACCATGAGAGTGTCTCTAATTCTCCTTGATCAAGCGACAATAAATACTACAGCATAAGACATCAAAGGTTTCTGAACACTTCTTCATTCCTGACCTCACCATTGACCAGTGATTCCAGCAATTTCTCCACAACATGTCTGATTTATAGCTACTGAATGTAAATATCTTAATGTAAAGTTTCCAAGTCAGAGATGTGAAGTGAATGCCAACACTATTTTATATGGCCACATGAGAAGTCCTGTTGAATGTGAACGGACTTTATTTTTGCTGTTTTTTTTATACATAATATGTATGTTTGTATATATACACACGTACTGAAATAAATACTTACAAAGTCTAAATGTTGTGTACTTTTTGGAGTACTGCTAATACACAGCTCTGTGATCAACACTGCTTGCTAAAGTTCTGAAGTGTCACGATACAGAAAGAATGGATTAAACAAAATGATATTTAAATTGGCTCAGAGAGTTCTATAATAAACAGTCATCTTTCCTTCATTCACTTGTCTCTTCTGACTGAAATAGATGTATTCATTAAAAGCTTGTCGCTCACTGGAATTGAAAAGCTGACTGTATCTTTCAACAGGAGAAAAAGAAAATATCTGTCTGCTCATAAAGCTTTGTTTATGTGTGATGAGCAAACATCTTTTAATACAGATTGTGCTGATTATTCCTGAAACTTTACAACATTTACTGATGATGTTAAACGCACCACTTTTCAATCAAACACCATCAACTGAAAGCGGAACTTAATAACTCCCGCTCATCCACCGTCGGAACTTAAACAGTGTGACACCAGCGGAAGTAAACACTGCAGCCGTTAGCAGCGTTAGCTCTGTGCAGACGGTGTTGTAGCGGTGACACAGTTAATGACTTCATTTGTAATGAAGCAACAATGTCTTCAGCTGAGTGTTTGAGACAGTTTGTCAACGAGCGACTAACTGCTGCTGCTGAAGAAATATTTGGAGTCTTTCAAAAAACTATCGTCGAGTACGAAGAAGAGATCTGTCGTCAGCGCAGACTGCTGGCTGTCGTTTGGAAACCTGAAATAAAGTTACACCGGATAGGTTTGTAAAGCTGTCACTAGTTCATCATTTCTAATCACAGTTGGTAGATACATCAGTAACGTTACTGCTGCTCATTTTCTCTCCACCATCATGTCACATTCCTTTTGTTCTCCGTCCCTCCAGATCTCCAACAGCAACATGTCTGTGAGGAGGAAGAGGAGGAGGTTCTCACTGACCAGCAGCTCTGTAACCAGGAGAGGAGCTCCAGTCTGGACCAAGAGGACCCAGAGCCTCTACAGATTAAAGAGGAACAGGAGGAGCTCTGCACCAGCCAGGAGGGAGAGGACCTCCTGCTGAAGGTGGAGGTTGATGCCTTTGTGGTGACTCCTACTGATGAGGAAAGGGACCACAGTGAAGCAGAACCTGAGAGTGACCACCAGCTGCTGTCGAACAACTTTTCTGCAGCTGAGAGCCGAGATCAGAAAGGATGCGAGCACGAAGACTCGACTAGAGATGTAGAGTCAGAACAAAACAATCAGCAACATGAAAACAGAAGTCACAGTAACATCGTCTACAACCCTAACCTGTCAGGGGCTCACAGTAATATTCACAAACACTCTTTCAAATGTAACACTTGTGGAAAGGATTTTAAGCATAAGTCAGATTTTCTGAAACACACGAGAATACACACAGGTGAGAAGCCGTACCTCTGCACAACCTGCGGGAAAAGATTTCGTAGACTTCATTCATTGAAAGAACATCAAAGAGTTCACACAGGTGAGAAGCCGTACCTCTGCACAACATGTGACAGAGCGTTCAGACGGGGATCTAATTTGAAATTACACATTAGACGCGTCCACACAGGTGAGAAACCGTATATTTGCACAACATGTGAGAGAGCTTTCGCACACAGTAGTGCCTTGAATGTCCACGTTAGAAGCGTCCACAGCAGTGAGAGGCCGTACATTTGCAACACCTGTGGGAAAACATTTAATGACGTGTCAGCATTGAAAAAGCATCAGAGAATCCACACAAGTGAGAAGCCGTACCTCTGCAAAACCTGCGGGAAAAGATTTTGTAGAACTGATTCATTGAAACAGCATCAAAGAGTTCACACAGGTGAGAAGCCGTACATCTGCACAACATGTAAGAGAGCTTTCAGACACAGTGGTACCTTGAAGGTACACATTAGACGCCTCCACACAGGTGAGAGGCCGTCCACTGCAACACGTGTGAGAAAACATACTGCGCCACATCCGACTTGAAAGAGCACATGAACATCCATACAGGTTAGTGTTTCCTCTATATTCATTCATTTCACAAGATCATTAATATCAATGCGCCACTAATGATTTTTACTCGCACTGTGTGAACGCAACAACACACGACATTATTCTGGACTTGTATTGAGTCATTAACTAGCGCAGCAAATCATGTCGGACCCTCTTCTCATTCTTCACAGTACGTCTACGTAAAAGGTAACGTTCAAGCTTATACACGGTCTATGTGTTAGAGTAGCGTAGGTAGCGCAACGTTAGCGTAACGTAGAGTAGCGTAGCTCCTTATGGCAGTGTGCAACAAGAGAGCGAGCAGAGAAAGTGACAGTGAAGCGGTAAAAGTGAACAGAGTACAGAAAGAGAGATTAGCAGGAAGTTGACAGAAAATGTAGTTTGTCAGTTAATAAATGCTGCAGCCACTCAAGCTGTTAACAGCACGTTTGTTAGCTGCTAAGTAGCGTTAGCTGCATTTATTAGCTGCTTGTCACTACTACCTGTGTGTGCAGAGGAGCAGAGAGGAGTGAAGAGAGGAGCAGAGGGAGATGCAAGGAGATGTGTGAGGAGCAGGATCTAGAGACTCTTCCACACTGAATAGGGTCATTTTAATAAAATTCATTATTAATTGATTTCTTGCCTCACCCTCATGATTTCCACAAGTAAACAAGTACTTGTGGAAATCATGCGGGTGAGGCAATTATTTTGACAGACTGACCTGAGAACAGACTGCAGGGAGCCATCAGTGGCCGCCTCACTGCTGAGCTCCACTACAGAAGAGCTCTGGAGCTTTCTACAAAAAGTCCAGAAAAATCAAATGCTCACAGGCTGCATGTAGGCTGTGTCATTAAGTCTTCTGACTTGTAAATAAATAAAAGCTGTGGGTAAATTTCTGTGTTGCGACATTTAATTTTTAAAATATTTTCTACAGATAAATGTCAAAAGCTGTAAATTGAGACAATATACAAACATGTATAATCCTGTCTGAGGATTCCAAGGTCATTTCATTGAAACTATTCTCACTCGCATGAATACGGGTCGATGTCGCATTCTCATGGACACGGACACAGCAGCACCGCTGCTGAAAAAAATTCTAGGGAGAACACTGCAGGTTAATTGCTGTTAACTCACAAATCATGTGACCTTACAGTCCGTGAGAAGAGCCGACACTGGTGAGAGACCTTTGCAATGTTTGACAAAACATATAAGTCACAGGCAAGAAGCTTTGTATTTCCAAATCATTGTGAGACTATTCAGTTCCAGCGGTTCATGGTCAGAACAGACTGACTGTTTTGTATGACCGTATGAGAAGTCCTATTGTTTATAAATGTTTTCTTTTTGCTGTTTTATACTGTACACTGCCTCACTGTGTCTGATTTATAGCCGCAAATTGAATTAGAAGAATTTGTGAAATGTTGTTTTTTATACATAATATGTATGTTTGTATATATACACACATACTGAAATAAATACTTACAAAGTCTAAATGTTGTGTACTTTTTGGAGTACTGCTAATACACAGCTCTGTGATCAACACTGCTTGCTAAAGTTCTGAAGTGTCACGATACAGAAAGAATGGATTAAACAAAATGATATTTAAATTGGCTCAGAGAGTTCTATAATAAACAGTCATCTTTCCTTCATTCACTTGTCTCTTCTGACTGAAATAGATGTATTCATTAAAAGCTTGTCGCTCACTGGAATTGAAAAGCTGACTGTATCTTCAACAGGAGAAAAAGAAAATATCTGTCTGCTCATAAAGCTTTGTTTATGTGTGATGAGCAAACATCTTTTAATACAGATTGTGCTGATTATTCCTGAAACTTTACAACATTTACTGATGATGTTAAACGCACCACTTTTCAATCAAACACCATCAACTGAAAGCGGAACTTAATAACTCCCGCTCATCCACCGTCGGAACTTAAACAGTGTGACACCAGCGGAAGTAAACACTGCAGCCGTTAGCAGCGTTAGCTCTGTGCAGACGGTGTTGTAGCGGTGACACAGTTAATGACTTCATTTGTAATGAAGCAACAATGTCTTCAGTTGAGTGTTTGAGACAGTTTGTCAACGAGCGACTAACTGCTGCTGCTGAAGAAATATTTGGAGTCTTTCAAAAAACTATCGTCGAGTACGAAGAAGAGATCTGTCGTCAGCGCAGACTGCTGGCTGTCGTTTGGAAACCTGAAATAAAGTTACACCGGATAGGTTTGTAAAGCTGTCACTAGTTCATCATTTCTAATCACAGTTGGTAGATACATCAGTAACGTTACTGCTGCTCATTTTCTCTCCACCATCATGTCACATTCCTTTTGTTCTCCGTCCCTCCAGATCTCCAACAGCAACATGTCTGTGAGGAGGAAGAGGAGGAGGTTCTCACTGACCAGCAGCTCTGTAACCAGGAGAGGAGCTCCAGTCTGGACCAAGAGGACCCAGAGCCTCTACAGATTAAAGAGGAACAGGAGGAGGTCTGCACCAGCCAGGAGGGAGAGGGCCTCCTGCTGAAGGTGGAGGTTGATGCCTTTGTGGTGACTCCTACTGATGAGGAAAGGGACCACAGTGAAGCAGAACCTGAGAGTGACCACCAGCTGCTGTCGAACAACTTTTCTGCAGCTGAGAGCCGAGATCAGAAAGGATGCGAGCACGAAGACTCGACTAGAGATGTAGAGTCAGAACAAAACAATCAGCAACATGAAAACAGAAGTCACAGTAACATCGTCTACAACCCTAACCTGTCAGGGGCTCACAGTAATATTCACAAACACTCTTTCAAATGTAACACTTGTGGAAAGGATTTTAAGCATAAGTCAGATTTTCTGAAACACACGAGAATACACACAGGTGAGAAGCCGTACCTCTGCACAACCTGCGGGAAAAGATTTCGTAGACTTCATTCATTGAAAGAACATCAAAGAGTTCACACAGGTGAGAAGCCGTACCTCTGCACAACATGTGACAGAGCGTTCAGACGGGGATCTAATTTGAAATTACACATTAGACGCGTCCACACAGGTGAGAAGCCGTATATCTGCACAACATGTGGGAAAGCTTTCGCACACAGTAGTGCCTTGAATGTCCACGTTAGAAGCGTCCACAGCAGTGAGAGGCCGTACATTTGCAACACCTGTGGGAAAACATTTAATGACGTTTCAGCATTGAAAAAGCATCAGAGAATCCACACAAGTGAGAAGCCGTACCTCTGCAAAACCTGCGGGAAAAGATTTAGTAGAACTGATTCATTGAAACAGCATCAAAGAGTTCACACAGGTGAGAAGCCGTACATCTGCACAACATGTAAGAGAGCTTTCAGACACAGTGGTACCTTGAAGGTACACATTAGACGCCTCCACACAGGTGAGAGGCCGTCCACTGCAACACGTGTGAGAAAACATACTGCGCCACATCCGACTTGAAAGAGCACATGAACATCCATACAGGTCAGTGTTTCCTCTATATTCATTCATTTCACAAGATCATTAATATCAATGCGCCACTAATGATTTTTACTCGCACTGTGTGAACGCAACAACACACGACATTATTCTGGACTTGTTTTGAGTCATTAACTAGCGCAGCAAATCATGTCGGACCCTCTTCTCATTCTTCACAGTACGTCTACGTAAAAGGTAACGTTCAAGCTTATACACGGTCTATGTGTTAGAGTAGCGTAGGTAGCGTAACGTAGAGTAGCATAGCTCCTTATGGCAGTGTGCAACAAGAGAGCGAGCAGAGAAAGTGACAGTGAAGCGGGAAAAGTGAACAGAGTACAGAAAGAGAGATTAGCAGGAAGTTGACAGAAAATGTAGTTTGTCAGTTAATAAATGCTGCAGCCACTCAAGCTGTTAACAGCACGTTTGTTAGCTGCTAAGTAGCGTTAGCTGCATTTATTAGCTGCTTGTCACTACTACCTGTGTGAGCAGAGAGGAGTGAAGAGAGGAGCAGAGGGAGATGCAAGGAGATGTGTGAGGAGCAGGATCGAGAGACTTTTCCACACTGAATAGGGTCATTTTAATAAAATTCATTATTAATTGATTTCTTGCCTCACCCTCATGATTTCCACAAGTAAACAAGTACTTGTGGAAATCATGCGGGTGAGGCAATTATTTTGACAGACTGACCTGAGAACAGACTGCAGGGAGCCATCAGTGGCCGCCTCACTGCTGAGCTCCACTACAGAAGAGCTCTGGAGCTTTCTACAAAAAGTCCAGAAAAATCTAATGCTCACAGGCTGCATGTAGGCTGTGTCATTAAGTCTTCTGACTTGTAAATAAATAAAAGCTGTGAGTAAATTTCTGTGTTGTGACATTTAATTTTTAAAATATTTTCTACAGATAAATGTCAAAAGCTGTAAATTGAGACAATATACAAACATGTATAATCCTGTCTGAGGATTCCAAGGTCATTTCATTGAAACTATTCTCACTCGCATGAATACGGGTCGATGTCGCATTCTCATGGACACGGACACAGCAGCACCGCTGCTGAAAAGAATTCTAGGGAGAACACTGCAGGTTAATTGCTGTTAACTCACAAATCATGTGACCTTACAGTCCGTGAGAAGAGCCGACACTGGTGAGAGACCTTTACAATGTTTGACAAAACATATAAGTCACAGGCAAGAAGCTTTGTATTTCCAAATCATTGTGAGACTATTCAGTTCCAGCGGTTCATGGTCAGAACAGACTGACTGTTTTGTATGACCGTATGAGAAGTCCTATTGTTTATAAATGTTTTCTTTTTGCTGTTTTATACTGTACACTGCCTCACTGTGTCTGATTTATAGCCGCAAATTGAATTAGAAGAATTTGTGAAATGTTGTTTTTTATACATAATATGTATGTTTGTATATATACACACATACTGAAATAAATACTTACAAAGTCTAAATGTTGTGTACTTTTTGGAGTACTGCTAATACACAGCTCTGTGATCAACACTGCTTGCTAAAGTTCTGAAGTGTCACGATACAGAAAGAATGGATTAAACAAAATGATATTTAAATTGGCTCAGAGAGTTCTATAATAAACAGTCATCTTTCCTTCATTCACTTGTCTCTTCTGACTGAAATAGATGTATTCATTAAAAGCTTGTTGCTCACTGGAATTGAAAAGCTGACTGTATCTTCAACAGGAGAAAAGAAAATATCTGTCTGCTCATAAAGCTTTGTTTATGTGTGATGAGCAAACATCTTTTAATACAGATTGTGCTGATTATTCCTGAAACTTTACAACATTTACTGATGATGTTAAACGCACCACTTTTCAATCAAACACCATCAACTGAAAGCGGAACTTAATAACTCCCGCTCATCCACCGTCGGAACTTAAACAGTGTGACACCAGCGGAAGTAAACACTGCAGCCGTTAGCAGCGTTAGCTCTGTGCAGACGGTGTTGTAGCGGTGACACAGTTAATGACTTCATTTGTAATGAAGCAACAATGTCTTCAGCTGAGTGTTTGAGACAGTTTGTCAACGAGCGACTAACTGCTGCTGCTGAAGAAATATTTGGAGTCTTTCAAAAAACTATCGTCGAGTACGAAGAAGAGATCTGTCGTCAGCGCAGACTGCTGGCTGTCGTTTGGAAACCTGAAATAAAGTTACACCGGATAGGTTTGTAAAGCTGTCACTAGTTCATCATTTCTAATCACAGTTGGTAGATACATCAGTAACGTTACTGCTGCTCATTTTCTCTCCACCATCATGTCACATTCCTTTTGTTCTCCGTCCCTCCAGATCTCCAACAGCAACATGTCTGTGAGGAGGAAGAGGAGGAGGTTCTCACTGACCAGCAGCTCTGTAACCAGGAGAGGAGCTCCAGTCTGGACCAAGAGGACCCAGAGCCTCTACAGATTAAAGAGGAACAGGAGGAGCTCTGCACCAGCCAGGAGGGAGAGGACCTCCTGCTGAAGGTGGAGGTTGATGCCTTTGTGGTGACTCCTACTGATGAGGAAAGGGACCACAGTGAAGCAGAACCTGAGAGTGACCACCAGCTGCTGTCGAACAACTTTTCTGCAGCTGAGAGCCGAGATCAGAAAGGATGCGAGCACGAAGACTCGACTAGAGATGTAGAGTCAGAACAAAACAATCAGCAACATGAAAACAGAAGTCACAGTAACATCGTCTACAACCCTAACCTGTCAGGGGCTCACAGTAATATTCACAAACACTCTTTCAAATGTAACACTTGTGGAAAGGATTTTAAGTACAAGTCACATTTTCTGAAACACACGAGAATACACACAGGTGAGAAGCCGTACCTCTGCACAACCTGCGGGAAAAGATTTTGTAGACTTAATTCATTGAAACAGCATCAAAGAGTTCACACAGGTGAGAAGCCGTACGTTTGTGCAACATGTGACAGAGGTTTCGCACACAGTCGTTCCTTGAAAGTACACAGACGCGTCCACACCAGTGAGAGGCCGTACATTTGCAACACCTGTGGGAAAACATTCAGTGACGCGTCAACATTGAAAAAGCATCAGAGAATCCACACAGGTGAGAAGCCGTATATTTGCACGACATGTGGGAAAGCTTTCAGACAGGGATCTCATTTGAGAGTACACATTAGACGCTTCCACACAGGTGAGAGGCTGTCCACTGCAACATGTGTGTGAGCAAACATACTGCACAACATCCGACTTGAAAGAGCACATGAACATCTATACAGGTTAACTGCTGTTAACTCACAAATCATTGTGAGACTATTCAGTTCCAGCGGTTCATGGTCAGAACAGACTGACTGTTTTGTATGGCCGTATGAGAAGTCCTATTGTTTATAAATGTGTCTTCTTTTTGCTGTTTTATACTGTACACTGCCTCACTGTGTCTGATTTATAGCTACTGAATGTAAAATGTTTTCAATAAAGATGGAATGTAAATATCTTAATGTAAAGTTTCCAAGTCAGAGATGTGAAGTGAATGCTAACACTATTTTATATGGCCACATGAGAAGTCCTGTTGAATGTGAACAGACTTTATTTTTGCTGTTTTATACTGTACACTGCCTCACTGTGTCTGATTTATACCTGCAAACTGAATTATCAGAATTTGTGAAATGTTTTTTATACATAATATGTATGTTTGTATACACACACACACACACACACATACTGAAATAAATACTTACAAAGTCTAAATGTTGTGTACTTTTTGGAGTACTGCTAATACACAGCTCTGTGATCAACACTGCTTGCTAAAGTTCTGAAGTGTCACGATACAGAAAGAATGGATTAAACAAAATGATATTTTAATTGGCTCAGAGAGTTCTATAATAAACAGTCATCTTTCCTTCATTCACTTGTCTCTTCTGACTGAAATAGATGTATTCATTAAAAGCTTGTCGCTCACTGGAATTGAAAAGCTGACTGTATCTTCAACAGGAGAAAAAGAAAATGGCTGTCTGCTCATAAAGCTTTGTTTATGTGTGATGAGGAAACATCTTTTAATACAGATTGTGCTGATTATTCCTGAAACTTTACAACATTTACTGATGATGTTAAACGCACCACTTTTCAATCAAACACCATCAACTGAAAGCGGAACTCAATAACTTCCGCTCATCCACCGTCGGAACTTAAACAGTGTGACACCAGCGGAAGTAAACACTAGGCAGAAGGTGGTGACGGAAGTGGCGGGTGTAGTGTTGGAGAGAGTGGATTGTGGAAGAGCGGTAAAACATAAAAACGGAGAGTGAAAATTGAATTGAACAAGAGTGTGTATCATTGTTATTGGAGTGTAGAAAGTCGGTAGGTAACTTACAGAGAGTGGATTGTGGGGGTATCGGCCGACGGCCTGTACAGGTCCGGTAGCGGTACCCTGGCGCTGCTTTCTGTAAGCGGGTGTAAAATGGAGGGAAAGGAGGGAGATGGAGACAGTTACAACAGTATGGGAATGAGTGAACAGGACTATGAGATTGATAAAGGGGGTAGTGAATGGGAGCAAGTAGGGAGAGGAGGAAGGAGTAGAAGGGCAAGTGGGAGAAAGAGAAAGAAGGAAGACAAAGATAGTTTGGAAGGCACGCAGAGTGAGGGGCAGGGAGAGGAGGCAAAGAGTGGGAAGAAGGGATCCCTTAACGTAGTGGTGAGATTTGAGGGAGAAGGAGGAGTAAAGAAAATGGACCCACTAAAAATCACAAAAATAATCAGAGCACGTAGGTAGGAGAAGTTAAGTACGCTAAAGTGTTAGGCGATGGGAACTTGCTAATTGGGTGTAACACAGAAACACAAGTAGAAAAAGCTCGGAAAATGGTGAGTGTAAGAAAGATGGAGGTTACAAAAACAGTGAAAGTCGGAGAGCAGAGAAATAACGGATGTAAGGGAGTGATAACGGGTTCCCCTTGGTATCAGCATCAAAGATTTAGTGGGAAATCTGAAAATGAGAAATACCACAGTTAAAGATGTTAAAAGAATGACCTGAGAAAAAAGAATCAGAAACAGTAGTGGTCGAGTTTGATGCAAAAACTATCCCAAGAGAACTTTATTTTGGATTTGTTAAATATAACGTGAGAGAATTTGTCCCAAAACCAATGAGGTGCTTCAATTGTCAGGAACATGGACATATTGCTAACCTGTGCAAAGGCAAAAGAAGGTGTGCAAGGTGTGGAAGGTGTGGAGGGGACCATGAATATGGGAAATGCAGAACGGGGGTGAAACCAAAATGCTGTAACTGTGGAGGTGAACATAGTGTGGCATATTGGGGATGTGAGGCTATGAAGAGAGAAATAACAGTGCAACAGATAAAAGTGAATGAAAAAGTGTCGTATGCTGAAGCTGCCAAGAGAGCGGGACAGGGGAATTTCAGTGGCAAGCAACAGAATAGAGAGAAACAAGTGATGACAGATATGGTACAAGAAATTGAAAAGAACGTGTTGGAGGAGAAAAAGAGATTGGTGACATTCATAGCAGGAGTCATAAATGTGACCGCAGATGTTAAATCTAAAACAAAGAATACAGATTATAGTGAAAGCAGCAGTCCATCATCTGGATGTGAGAGGGATAAGATGGGAAGATGTAAGAGATGAGTTGAGTGTTCAGGCCAGTCAAGAAACATCATGTATTGGGTAATAATAATAATAATGATAATCCTTCAGTGGAATGCAAAAGCCTAATTGCTAATGGTCAGGAGTTTAAACAATTCATCTATAGTCAGCAGGAAAAACCAGACATATTGTGCATCCAGGAATCATGGTTAAAACCAAACTTAGAGTTCATTATTAAAGGTTACGTGGCAGTCAGAAGAGACAGGGAAGAAGGGACGGGAGGCAGATGTGTCACGTTTGTAAAAGAGGGCATTCCCTACAGGGTTATTGATATTGGAGTAGAGAAGGAGAGTATTATAATAGAAGCATGGATAGGAAAGAGGAAACTGGCGATAATACATTTTTATAAGCCATGCAGACAGTTGGACATTAAGAAACTGGAAGAAATGGAAGGTAAGAGCAATGGAAGCACAGTGTGGTGTGGAGATTTTAATGCTCATAATACATTATGGGGGAGTGAGAAGAATGACCACAATAAGGAGACAGTGGAGGAATTGTTAGATGGAAAGAATCTGGTTTGTGTGAATGATGGAAGAGGGACAAAGATAGATGTAAATACTGGGAAGGAGTCGGCTTTAGATCTGACAATAGTGACCAATGCATTAGCAACATTATGTGAATGGAATGTGTACCAAAAAGGGACTATAGGAAGTGACCATTATCCTATATATAATAAAATAAATTTAGAGACAGTACAGGCCACGGAGAGAGTAGGGGGGAAGATGGATCTTAGAAAAAGCTAACTGGGTAGAATTCATGAAGGAATGCGACAAAAACCTTTCTCAGATTAGTGATAACATGGAAGTGGAAATGATGGAGAGGGAGATAAAGCAGGGGATCATAGCAGCAGCAGCCAGCTCTATACCTAAAAGTACAGGCAGAAAGAAAAAAAGTTAGTACCATGGTGGGATGAAAAATGCAAACAAGCAATAAAGAGAAGAAACAAAGCATTTAAGTTAGTTAAAAGATATAACTTTCAACACCTGAGCCAATAGAAGCAAGCACAGGCAATGGTAAGGAAAACAATAAGACAAGCAAAGAGGTCGTATTGGAGGAAGTTCTGTGGATCGATTGGGAACACTATTGTAATAGTAAATTCAATTTCTTGGTTTCAGCCACTAGAGACACCCAACCTCCCCCTTCTTAGCATAAGATACCAGGCCCTTTTGTCTTTGTAAATTGTGATGCCTAGACCCAACTTTGCACCTGAATACAAGATCCTGCAGGATACCTCAGGTGTGAAACACACCAACGGGGGGTCGGCGCCAATGCCTGCAACAGACAAAAGGGTGTGGAAACATTTCCTAGCAGCAGACAAAGGGATGTGAAAGGGGTGTCCCTCAGGTATAAATGTTCAGGTCTCCCTATGCTCAGGTCCTTTTTCATCTTTGACTGCTCGCGTGTTGATTGACCTTTTCTTTACAAAGAAAATAAAAACCTTGTCGGCCGGCAGAAGTCTCTATTTCATTCTTCACCAGCAGCAGAGAAATTTCCACAACACTACTAAGATAGGTGAAGTCTGGGGGATGTTGAAAAAAATGGGTGGAGATAGGAAGGATTGGAATTATCCAGTCCTGAGTTCTGGAAATGAAGTGGCTGTAACCAATAAAGAAAAGGCAGAGTTAATGGTTAAAACTTTTGTTGCGGTGCACAGCTCAAATAATTTAACTGAGGAGGGAAGACAGGGAAGGGAGAAAACTAGAAATGAATACAGGGAGGTGTTAAAAAGAAAGGATAGTAGGGAAAGCGAATTAGATGTCCCATTTACCATTGGAGAAATGAAAAGAGCAATAGACAAAACAAGGAGTGCACCAGGTAAAGATAGAATATGTTATACTATGATTAAACATATAAGTGAGGGGGGATTAATGAAAATATTAACATTATACAATAAAGTCTGGAGAGAGGGTAAAGTCCTACGAAGTTGGAAGGAGGCGATAATCCTCTCAATCAGGAAGCCTGGGAAAGATTCTAGTAAGCCAACAAACTTCAGACCTAAAGCTCTTATGTCACATATAGGTAAGATAATGGAGAGACTGATTAATGAGAGGCTCATGTATTATATAGAAAAAAGGGGATTGGTGACTAAATATCAAAGTGGAGTTAGAAAAGGTAGGAGCACAATGGATCCAGTATTGTGTTTAGAAGACGACATCAGGAAAGCACAGGTAAATAAAGAAACGGTGGCTGCAGTGTTCTTTGACGTCGAAAAAGCATACAATATGTTGTAGAAGAGAGAGAAGAGAGAAGGTTTGCTGATTAAGATGCATCAAATGGGAATTGAGGGAAACCTATTTAACTGGGTTATGGGTTTTCTAAGGGAAAGGGTCATCCAGGTTAAAATTGGGTCGGAGATTTCAGAAAGTTATATTTTGGAGAATAGTACGCCGCAGGGGAGTGTGATAAGTCCTACACTATTTACAGTAATGATAAATGATATATTTGACAAAATACCAACAGGAATGGGAAAATCTCTGTTTGCAGATGATGGGGCACTATGGAAGGGGGGAGGCAACATAGATCACATAGTTAAGAAATTACAGGAAGGGATAGATCAAGTGGAAAAATGGGGAAAAGAATGGGGTTTTAAATTTTCAGTGGAAAAAAGTAAAGTAATGTTCTTCTCAAAAAAGAAAATCAGTGAAAATAAAAAGTTAAACTTATATGGAAAGAGCTTAGAGAGAATAAACAGCATGCGACTCTTGGGATTGATTTTTGATTCTAGATTAACGTGGAGAGAACATGTGAAGGGAATAGTTAAAAAAAGTAAGGGAGTACTGAATGTTATGAGGTGTTTGGCCGGCTTAGAATGGGGGGCTGACTTTACGTCATTAAAATATATATACATTGCACTAATTAGATCTAGAATAGAGTATGGTAGTATTGGGTACGGATCAGCAGCTAAATCTGTCCTCTCTCAGCTAGATGTTATTCAAGCTCGAGCACTTAGAACTTGTATAGGAGCAATGAAAACAGCACCAGTATGCTCCCTTCAGGTTGAAGCAGGAGAAATGCCGTTATGGATCAGAAGGAAACAGCTTATAGCCAATTACTGGATAAATCTAAAAGGACATAATGAAGACCATCCAACAAAGAGAGTTTTGGAGATGTGTTGGGAAAAGGGGAAAGAAAAAAAATCAAGCTTTGGGTGGGTCAGTGAGGATATAGCAGAACAACTAAAAATAAAACAGAGTCCAGCCCAACAGTTCTGTGGACGATAATACCAGAATGGATGCTACAAGAAACAAGCGTAGATCTAGAAATATGGGATATCAAGAGAAGAAATAAAACAGCGGATCTCGTACAGGAATTTTATAACTACATGGATGGAAAGTATGAAGATTATGTTTACATATATACTGATGGATCAAAAGAGCCGGAAACAGGAGCAACAGGTGCAGCAGTGGTGGTTCAGTCATCATATCAAAATATCAAAGAGAACATCAGATCACTTAAGCATATATGCGGTGGAGTTATGTGCAATATTAATGGCAACAGAATGGGTGGAGGACAGGAAGACAGTCATATGTAGTGATTCAGTTTCATCACTCTTAAGCATTAAAAACAGGACAGTGAAAACTCATCAGGAAATATTCTATGAAATACTGTTAAAAACATCCAGATTAACACGACAGGGGAGGGAAAGAACGTTCATGTGGGTTCAGCTCACTTAGGAATACAAGGAAACGAAAAAGCAGATAAAATTGCTAAGGAGGTGGAAATGAAAGTAAAGTTATCAAAAGCAGAGGGGAAAAGTTTAATATGGAAGGAAATAATCAATCAATGGAATCAATATTGGATGAGCCAGGAAAAAGGGAGACATTTGTATGAATTACAAAGTGTAGCAGGAGAGGTAGGATGTTATGGAGACAATAGAACAGAACAAGTAGTCATGAGCAGAATAAAAACAGGGCACAGTAAACTGAATAACACACTTAATATAACAGGAAAACATCCAACTGGTCAGTGCAGCTGTGGGGAGAGAGACAGTGGAGCATGTGATGGTAGCATGTCCAGGATATGAAAGGGAAGAGATGAGTACAGGGCTGCGAAGGCAGGAAAAGGGGAAATAACTTCAAGAGTCTAGTAGAATGTGTAAAATCTAAGGAAGGGAGGAGAGTCTGTGAGATTCCTTATCTCAACTGGTTTAATTAAAGAATATAACAGGAGAGGAAATGAGAGAGAAGGAAAGTCCAGCAGATGGCGGTATATGCAACACTAAGGATGCCGACTGCCGTTAAACACCAACGAAGAAGAAGAAGAAGAAGAAGAAGAAGAAGTAAACACTGCAGCCGTTAGCAGCGTTAGCTCTGTGCAGACGGTGTTGTAGCGGTGACACAGTTAATGACTTCATTTGTAATGAAGCAACAATGTCTTCAGCTGAGTGTTTGAGACAGTTTGTCAACGAGCGACTAACTGCTGCTGCTGAAGAAATATTTGGAGTCTTTCAAAAAACTATCGTCGAGTACGAAGAAGAGATCTGTCGTCAGCGCAGACTGCTGGCTGTCGTTTGGAAACCTGAAATAAAGTTACACCGGATAGGTTTGTAAAGCTGTCACTAGTTCATCATTTCTAATCACAGTTGGTAGATACATCAGTAACGTTACTGCTGCTCATTTTCTCTCCACCATCATGTCACATTCCTTTTGTTCTCCGTCCCTCCAGATCTCCAACAGCAACATGTCTGTGAGGAGGAAGAGGAGGAGGTTCTCACTGACCAGCAGCTCTGTAACCAGGAGAGGAGCTCCAGTCTGGACCAAGAGGACCCAGAGCCTCTACAGATTAAAGAGGAACAGGAGGAGCTCTGCACCAGCCAGGAGGGAGAGGAGCTCCTGCTGAAGGTGGAGGTTGATGCCTCTGTGGTGACTCCTACTGATGAGGAAAGGGACCACAGTGAAGCAGAACCTGAGAGTGACCACCAGCTGCTGTCGAACAACTTTTCTGCAGCTGAGAGCCGAGATCAGAAAGGATGCGAGCACGAAGACTCGACTAGAGATGTAGAGTCAGAACAAAACAATCAGCAACATGAAAACAGAAGTCACAGTAACATCGTCTACAACCCTAACCTGTCAGGGGCTCACAGTAATATTCACAAACACTCTTTCAAATGTAACACTTGTGGAAAGGATTTTAAGCGTAAGTCAGATTTTCTGAAACACACGAGAATACACACAGGTGAGAAGCCGTACCTCTGCACAACCTGCGGGAAAAGATTTCGTAGACTTCATTCATTGAAAGAACATCAAAGAGTTCACACAGGTGAGAAGCCGTACCTCTGCACAACATGTGACAGAGCTTTCAGACGGGGATCTAACTTGAAATTACACATTAGACGCGTCCACACAGGTGAGAAACCGTATATTTGCACAACATGTGAGAGAGGTTTCGCACACAGTAGTGCCTTGAATGTCCACGTTAGAAGCGTCCACACCAGTGAGAGGCCGTACATTTGCAACACCTGTGGGAAAACATTTAATGACGTGTCAACATTGAAAAAGCATCAGAGAATCCACACAGGTGAGAAGCCGTACCTCTGCAAAACCTGCGGGAAAAGATTTTGTAGAACTGATTCATTGAAACAGCATCAAAGAGTTCACACAGGTGAGAAGCCGTACATCTGCACAACATGTGAGAGAGCTTTCGCACACAGTGGTACCTTGAAGGTACACATTAGACGCCTCCACACAGGTGAGAGGCCGTCCACTGCAACACGTGTGAGAAAACATACTGCGCCACATCCGACTTGAAAGAGCACATGAACATCCATACAGGTTAGTGTTTCCTCTATATTCATTCATTTCACAAGATCATTAATATCAATGCGCCACTAATGATTTTTACTCGCACCGTGTGAGCACAACAACACACGACATTATTTTGGACTTGTTTTGAGTCATTAACTAGCGCAGCAAATCATGTCGGACCCTCTTCTCATTCTTCACAGTACGTCTACGTAAAAGGTAACGTTCAAGCTTATACACGGTCTGTGTGTTAGAGTAGCGTAGGTAGCGCAACGTTAGCGTAACGTAGAGTAGCGTAGCTCCTTATGGCAGTGTGCAACAAGTGAGCGAGCAGAGAAAGTGACAGTGAAGCGGGAAAAGTGAACAGAGTACAGAAAGAGAGATTAGCAGGAAGTTGACAGAAAATGTAGTTTGTCAGTTAATAAATGCTGCAGCCACTCAAGCTGTTAACAGTACGTTTGTTAGCTGCTAAGTAGCGTTAGCTGCATTTATTAGCTGCTTGTCACTACTACCTGTGTGTGCAGAGGAGCAGAGAGGAGTGATGAGAGGAGCAGAGAGGAGTGAAGAGAGGAGCAGGGGGAGATGCAAGGAGATGTGTAAGGAGCAGGATCGAGAGACTTTTCCACACTGAATAGGGTCATTTTAATAAAATTCATTATTAATTGATTTCTTGCCTCACCCTCATGATTTCCACAAGTAAACAAGTACTTGTGGAAATCATGCGGGTGAGGCAATTATTTTGACAGACTGACCTGAGAACAGACTGCAGGGAGCCATCAGTGGCCACCTCACTGCTGAGCTGCACTACAGAAGAGCTCTGGAGCTTTCTACAAAAAGTCCAGAAAAATCAAATGCTCACAGGCTGCATGTAGGCTGTGTCATTAAGTCTTCTGACTTGTAAATAAATAAAAGCTGTGAGTAAATTTCTGTGTTGCGACATTTAATTTTTAAAATATTTTCTACAGATAAATGTCAAAAGCTGTAAATTGAGACAAAATACAAACATGTATAATCCTGTCTGAGGATTCCAAGGTCATTTCATTGAAACTATTCTCACTCGCATGAATACGGGTCGATGTCGCATTCTCATGGACACGGACACAGCAGCACCGCTGCTGAAAAAAATTCTAGGGAGAACACTGCAGGTTAATTGCTGTTAACTCACAAATCATGCGACCTTACAGTCCGTGAGAAGAGCCGACACTGGTGAGAGACCTTTACAATGTTTGACAAAACATATAAGTCACAGGCAAGAAGCTTTGTATTTGCAAATCATTGTGAGACTATTCAGTTCCAGCGGTTCATGGTCAGAACAGACTGACTGTTTTGTATGACCGTATGAGAAGTCCTATTGTTTATAAATGTGTCTTCTTTTTGCTGTTTTATACTGTACACTGCCTCACTGTGTCTGATTTATAGCCGCAAATTGAATTAGAAGAATTTGTGAAATGTTGTTTTTTATACATAATATGTATGTTTGTATATATACACACATACTGAAATAAATACTTACAAAGTCTAAATGTTGTGTACTTTTTGGAGTACTGCTAATACACAGCTCTGTGATCAACACTGCTTGCTAAAGTTCTGAAGTGTCACGATACAGAAAGAATGGATTAAACAAAATGATATTTAAATTGGCTCAGAGAGTTCTATAATAAACAGTCATCTTTCCTTCATTCACTTGTCTCTTCTGACTGAAATAGATGTATTCATTAAAAGCTTGTCGCTCACTGGAATTGAAAAGCTGACTGTATCTTCAACAGGAGAAAAAGAAAATATCTGTCTGCTCATAAAGCTTTGTTTATGTGTGATGAGCAAACATCTTTTAATACAGATTGTGCTGATTATTCCTGAAACTTTACAACATTTACTGATGATGTTAAACGCACCACTTTTCAATCAAACACCATCAACTTCAAGCCGTGACACAAGTGATGCTGGATGCCAAATTCAACCTGCACCCATGCAAGAACTGTCATTTTATTACTTACATACTTTTACACCTTTCTCATTAGTTGACTCACCTCCAGAAGCTTAAAGGAGCAGTGTGTCAGATTCAGGGCTTCTTTTTTACACAATATGGCTGAAATGGAATTTAATATTAATGTTTTTATAAGTGTATATTGAGCTAAAAATCAGAATTGTTATCTTTTTGCTAGCTAAGAGTGAGCCTCTTATATGACTGCTTTGGGTTTTCTTCCACAGTCTGCCACCCACCATGTTTCTATGGTAGCTCAGAACAGACAAACAAACTCTGGCTCCAGATACTGTCGGTCCTTTCATGCATTTCACAGCCACAGTTTCTTTTTCACGTTTAGAAGGAGAGGCTGAGGTGAATGAGTTACAGTCAGCAAATACACTGCTAGATGCCACTAAATGCTACACACTGGTCCTTCAAACAAATTGAGATTTAGGCGTTGTAAGCATTGTGATTGATGATCTGTACGATCAATACACTGAGAGTTATTTTAGTTAACAGTTGTCTTATATCAGTTGTATTTAGAAAGTGGAGCAGATTCTCACTTCCAAGCCAGCAGGGATGAATGTGACCAAAGAGGATGAAGATACTGGGAGTCTGAAAGAGTCCAGCAGGCCATTAATGGTGAACATCATTGTAGCTCACATGCGCGAGAAGGAAGGGTAAGAGACCTGATGTTAATAACTCGAAATTCTCATTTGTGGAGTGAGCAAGAGTCAGTAAATCAAACAATACTTTTGCCTTTGCAGGAGAGCTGTAAGTAAAGCAGCAGAGGAGTTTCATGCCCTGAGGATTGTGTCACTCTTTCCATCTTTGAAGGACCCATACTCAGAAAAAGGATATGTGAGTTTGAATTGCAGCCATAGTGTAAAATAATGATGACTGATATTTTGTGCATAAGCAGCATATTTGCATTAGATCCATCACAAACTCGTCTGCACTCCAACCAAACACTCTTTATCTTCAGGAACATTTCTATGACATTCAGAGCGACACAGGATTTCTTGAGCGGCGTGTAAAGACAAAACCACGTCCGCCTCCCATGGTAGAGGAGCTAAAAGGAGGACCCACATCATCAAGAACATCTGGTTCCACAGACCAATACATGGAGGCCATGTCTCCTCTTCACCACACCACTGACCGAGACTTAGTGCTCCAAAAGAATTGGAACCCCCCCCCCAGCTTGCTGATTGGTTGTTTTGGTATTTTGTTTGATTTAGCTGTAATCACATTATTTGAATTATTTGGGCTTTATTTAAAGGAATTGTGTGTTTTCTTTGTGATTATATTATTTTGGGGAATTTCTGACATCCTTGTTTGTGTTGTTTGTCTGTGACATCACCTGTAGAGGTCACATCAGTGCGCTCCTTTGGAGGAAGCTCACAGCCAGCTGTTTATGTTTGTTTTTTAGTTGCCACTTAGTTTTTAAAGGATTAAATAAAATATATTTTTGTTCTGGAAATCACGTCTGTCTAGTGTAACATTTGAACCTGTGTTGACCTTTAGACTCCGTAGTTGCAGTTCCTGGGTTTAGGTCCCCCAGGTGGCGTTGTCGAGCTCTTTACACCATTTTCTTGTATTGTGTCACCACCCGACACACCCCACTCGCCACAGTTGGTTGTGTTAAGTTTGTTATTCGCCCACCAATTCGTTTCTGTCTCTTTTTAGTGGTTGGAGACCGGTGGTGGCGGTGCTGGTGTCCTGGTGGTGGTATCCCCCTCTGTCTCGTCGGCTGTATCCTGGGAAGCAGGTTTTACTTCACCAAGAGTGTGTGTGCCACGTATGTCGGGTGGTTTTGGTTGGTTTCTTTATTTTGGTGGAGCCCTTGCCTATCCACTCGGCTCCAGCTCCTGGTTTGATTTTCTTTTTGCTGCGAATGAAAGAAACTTTCAAAACAACTATTTAACAATAAGATTGTCCCTTTTTCTACGTCTCATGCCCCTCAATGAGGAAACTTACCTGTGTGCTTTGTGCTCCAAATTAATTCCCTGGGTGGCGTTGTCGGTTCTTCTTTTTTTGTTGGTTCAATTATTTGGTTTCATTTTTCTTTTTCACCTCATCCTCGCACCAACAAAGAGAGACACGCTGTACAATGTATATTTATTATATTTATTTGTCATTAATCGTACATTTATTCAGATTTGAGGTCTGCTTTTGTTTTCTACTTCGACTTTACTGCATCTCAGAGGGAAATGTTTCACTTTTTTATTTAGATTTAGTTACTTTACAAGACTTTTACATAAAAACCATGAAAAGTTTATAAAATATGATTTTAAATTCTAAAAATTATTAAAGTTATTTTTCATGTCAAACAGTTCTTGGTTCTAAAATGAGCTCCATCTCAACGAAAACACTTCAATCCTTTGTACACTCTTTGTACACTGTGGTGTTAGTACTTTTACTCGAGTATTTTGGTACTTCATTACCCGTCGCAGAGGATGAACTTCCTGTGGCAGCTGAACAAGTTCAACCTGCCAATGACAAAGATGGTGCACTTCTACACCTCCATCACTGAGTCCATCCTCACCTACTCCATCACCATCTGGTACGCTGCTGCCACCACCGAGGACAAGCACAGACTGCAGTGTATCATTAGGTCTGCTTCTCAGCAGATGATAGGTGATGGACTGTAATCTGCCATCTCTTCAGGATCTGAACTCCTCCAGGACCTGAACTCCTCCAGGACCTGAACTCCTCCAGGACCTGAACTCCTCAAGGATCTGAACTCCTCCAGGACATGAACTCCTCCAGGATCTGAACTCCTCCAGGACATGAACTCCTCCAGGACATGAACTCCTCCAGGACCTGAACTCCTCCAGGACATGAACTCCTCCAGGATCTGAACTCCTCCAGGACATGAACTCCTCCAGGACCTGAACTCCTCAAGGATCTGAACTCCTCCAGGACATGAACTCCTCCAGGACCTGAACTCCTCCAGGATCTGAACTCCTCCAGGTTCTGAACTCCTCCAGGACATGAACTCCTCCAGGACTCTGAGGTGTGCAGGTAACACCATGGCTGACCCCCCTCCCACCCTGGACACAAACCTTTTGACACCCTCTCCTCCTGCAGGAGGCTGAGGTCCATCAGGACCAAAACTTCACACCACAAGAACAGTTTTTTCTCCACTGCAGCTGGACTCATCACCGAGACCCGAAGCCCGGGGCCCCCTCTGACACTGACTCTCTCACACTGTTGTGTGTTTGAGTCTCAGCTGATTGTTGATGCAGCAGCACCACCTGCTGTCCAAACCAACAAACTAGCAGCTGAAGTCAGATCTGCTCTCCATCACAGACATCCTTCCATGTTCTTCAAAGTACGAGTAGTCACTCTGCAGATGTCAGCAGTATTTCAGTGCTGATGTTGATTCAGGTGGGGGAGATCATTGAAATACTTCACATGTTCTTGGGTTGTGTAATCTGTAAAAATGCTTCATATTTTATTTGTTGATCCAAAGATTTGTTTGTCAAATCTGAAACTCCAATACTTCAAATGCAGCAGAGTACAAGTACCTACAAAATGTACTTCAGTGCAGTACTGGAGTAAATGTGATGTACTTAGTTACTTTCCACATCTAAACTTCCTGAAGGTGATGAATGAATAAGAGGCAGCAGATGGTTCAGTGTGGACGAGTACAAGTTACACAGGTTTTTCAGGTCAATTTGAGGTACTTGTACTTTACTTGAATACAGCTTCATGTTTTTTTTTAACATATTTGAATGACAATGAACTGAACTGTAAGTTTATGTGCAGCACTGACAGATATTAAAATTGGTACTGTAGTCCAAATAAATATCTGACATGTTAAAGCCACACACACACACACACACACACACACAGAGAGAGAGAGAGAGAAAGGAGGAGCAACATTAATCATGTGATCCAGCTGCAGAAGAACAGGGAGGGAACCTGAAAACAAAAGTTTTGAGTGGACAGAGCAGACGGAGGAAAACTGAAGGCTGAGGCAGGGTGAGTGTTTTTATGATTATTATTATTTTACTGTCAAAGTCTCTGAGTCAGTTTTCTCTCTGTGGACTGTCGAGGAAAGAAATGTTTGAATGAACTCAACAGTTTGATTCATCTGTGGACACAAAGTCTTGATTGGCTGAATAATTCACATTAAACCTGCTGAAACCAAGAAAACAAGAAAAGAGTTAAAGAAAAGTGTGTGTGTGTGTGTGTGTGTGTGTGTGTGTGTGTGTGTGTGTGTGTGTGTGTGTGTGTGAACTTCCAGTACAGACTTGTTCGTTGTTTCTTGTGTCCTGAGCTCACAGTCAGTGTTAATGTTTAACTTCTCAGACTGACTGAAGTCCAGAAGATGAATGTTTGTGTGGAGGAAGAGGAGGACAGAGCAGAGTCTCCAGGATCCAGCTGTCTGTCTATGAAGAGTGACCGGTCCAGATTTGAACCTCTAGACTTCAGTGATGAACCTGGACCCTCAGACACAAAGTAAGAGACTGTTTTTACTGTTAAACTGACCTGATGAAGATGATGCACTGATGATGAAGACAAAGTGCTCAAAGGTTTATGTGATTTTACATGAAGGTTTCTCACTAAAATAAGAGCTGCTTGGTGGATCAGATACACACTGAATTAAACACAGACTCTAAACACTGTTAATTCACCGTCTGTTGTGTGTGTGTGACGGGATTTTATTTATTTGTTTTCAGCCGTTACCATAGTAACTACTCTGTTGATATTTCCTCTAAACGACTGTCAACAGACTCTTATTTCACTGGTTGGAAGGAAGGAGGCGTCTGGTTACCGGGCCTCATCATAGCCTTTTTTCCAACTCTGTTTTTAGTGTTTTTAATCTGTGAAACACACAACAGTGCAAACGCTATTGTATAACATTCATTTCTAAACTATGCGATCATACGAGGTGAGATGCATCAGAATTATATAAATTAGCATCGATCTGCAATAATCACATAAACAGTTTCACTAAATCAAGTTCTTCATTTTTAAATTCAGACATTTCCTGACGTGAAGCTTTCTGTTTGCTGAGCTGTCGTCATCACGTTGAACTGTGATGAAGGCAGTCTTTCACAGAGTGGTGAACCCCTCCCCATCTTTACTTCACAAAGCTCTTTTTAGACACAATCATGTTACTAACCTGTTGACAGTTAACTTCATTCATTGTGAGATGTAATCTGATCTAAGAGGACTAAAAGAAACTTTGAAAGCTCCTAATTATGGACAGCAGTTTGTGTCTTTAGAGCTTCCTAAATGACTTTCATCAGAGAATTTATCAAAGATTCATGTGGTATAAATAAAAACATGTTGGTGTTTGCAGAGTTCAGTCCAACAGACAGAGAGCAGAGTCTCCAGGATCCAGCTGTCTGTCTATGAAGAGTGACTGGTCCAGATTTGAACTTCTAAGCTTCAGTGATGAACCTGGACCCTCAGACACAAAGTAAGAGACTGATACTAACTCATTTATGTGACTCATGTTCAGTTCCCTCTGTTGATTTTTGTGTGTAACAAAACTGCAGTGATTTGATAAAACGCATAGCAACTTTTCTCATGCACACACACATGGTTGCAAAACTGTGTGGCTTCCCTGATTCGTCATCCCCCCCCTGTCCACCCGTGACTCCCCTCTATATGCTTTTCCTGACACGTGTGATTTCATTCCCGTGTGTGATCAGCTGTGCAGGTGACGTCACAACAAGAACATACAACCCACCACACACACACTATCACACATGAAAAATTGGCTACAACACGTAGATACAGTAAGATTGTTACTGACGTCGGCGGTAATGACATCCGGTTACGCCAATCGGAGGTCACTAATGTTGCGTCATTGGGTGCGGTCGAATAGTCAGCTTTGCTCAGGAACCTTCCTCACTGAGTGAACTACTGAGTATTTAAACAGCGTAATCTCATACAGATTACACTACAGCACTTGGTTTGAAAGAAAGGCATTTTTCATACTAAGTGTTGTAGTGTAATCTGTAGCAGATCAATGAAGTGTGTAGTGAGTTTGGTGACACTACACTGTATTATAGTGAAGTTATTGAATATTTTTGTAATATCTTTTTTCGGTGTTGCACTTTGTAGACGGACCCTGCGCGCTGCTCTCACAGCCGGCTGCACGTAAACACCAATGTTCTTGATGAACATTAGGTTGTAGCTCGTTGTCTATCTTACTGCGGGTGAAAATATGCGTGTTTTGTGTTTTAACAACGTTTCACTTCAGAGTTATTGATCCCGGAAGTTCGAATCTGCCAATATCTTTCCAACTTTACCGAAGTGCAGTGGCCAATGTGGCACCTTTCCTTATCTCGTAATTACGAGATAAGGATCTCGTAATATAAGGTGTCTAATTTTTTTTATCCAGTGAATGCAATGCGCTTCCGTATAACAGAGAACGGCTGTGGTTATAACTTCTTCTGTTTGGGTTTTACTTATATTGTTTGTTCTGTTTATGAAATGCTACGCTCAGTTCTGAAAGCAACAACTTTTATAATTGCTTTTGAATATGCTTATTTGTATTGTATTTTGCAATAAAGCAAAAAAAAAAAAAAAAACTTATTCTGTTTGGCGGTATTTTGGTCAGAACTGTGTCGCGCCGGTGATGACGTTGTTAGAACCAATCAGAAGCAGAGTACGGCATACGCTTCATACGCTTCATACGCTTGCTTAGCTGTCCGTCAAACATAAATAAGCCAATGGGAATGCACCCATGGAAATCCCACCCACCAGTCACGTTTGTGTCAAAACCGCAATCAAAAAGTCAGGGAGCGCAAACGAGAAGGCTGGAATCGTAATCAAACAAAACTGAGAAAGAGGCAAAAACAAATATTTTACACGATTACTCAAATGATTTCATTGCAATCTTGTATTTTTTAATTGAATTAAATTTTTTTGTTTGATTTTTTTTATTTGGTATTTTGAGTTGTACTTTTTTGCTTGCTGTTTTAAAAGTATTCTTTCAACTTCTTGACACAAAATTGATTCCATAGTTGTAGTCAATGAATTAATATCTGATTGTGATATTGTCTCACTGAAACCTGGCTGCGTGATGATGAATATGTTAGCTTCAATGAATCCACTCCTCCCAGTCATTGTAATACAAATATTCCTCGAAGTACCGGTCTTGACCTGCTCTGTATGAAAAGTGTCATGAGATAACTTTTGTTATGATATGGCGCTATATACATAAAATTGAATTGAATTCTTGTGTCCTGAGCTCACAGTCAGTGTTAATGTTTAACTTCTCAGACTGACTGAAGTCCAGAAGATGAATGTTTGTGTGGAGGAAGAGGAGGACAGAGCAGAGTCTCCAGGATCCAGCTGTCTGTCTATGAAGAGTGACCGGTCCAAAGATCCTCCTCCAGTCTTCAGTGATGAACCTGGACCCTCAGACACAAAGTAAGAGAACTGATACTAACTCATTTATTTGACTCATTTTCAGTTCCCTCTGTTGATTTTTGTGTTTGTGTGTTAAATTTTCTACCAAAATGAATTTACTGAGTAAAACTGAACAAACTCACAAAGACAAATCCTTTGTGTCGTCTTCCTCTGAGTACAACCCTGTTTCCAGAAAAGTTTTCCTGCTGTGTAAAATGTGACCAGAAACAAAATGTGATGATGTGAAAACACTGAAACTCCATTTTTAATGACAACAACACAAAGACAACTTATCAAATGTTCTTATCAAGTGTTCCTCAGCCTCATGCAGTGATGTCCACGACAGAATCCTGTCTGTGTTTGATGCTCTGCTGTCTGCAGGGCCTGAAGATCACCCACATCCAATGTTGGTTTTCGGCCTTGTCCCTTGCGTACAGAGATTTCTTCTGATTCTCTGAATCTTTGAATGATGTTATGAAGTGTAGACGATGAAATCCACAGATTCTTTGTCTTGTTACGTTGACAAACACTAGTCTTAAATTGTTGCTCTATTTTCCAGCACAGTCTTTCACAGAGTGGTGAACCCCTCCCCATCTTTACTTCACAAAGCTCTTTTTAGACACAATCATGTTACTAACCTGTTGACAGTTAACTTCATTCATTGTGAGATGTAATCTGATCTAAGAGGACTAAAAGAAACTTTGAAAGCTCCTAATTATGGACAGCAGTTTGTGTCTTTAGAGCTTCCTAAATGACTTTCATCAGAGAATTTATCAAAGATTCATGTGGTATAAATAAAAACATGTTGGTGTTTGCAGAGTTCAGTCCAACAGACAGAGAGCAGAGTCTCCAGGATCCAGCTGTCTGTCTATGAAGAGGGACCGGTCCAAAGAAGAACCTCCATCCTTCAGTGATGAACCTGGACCCTCAGACACAAAGTAAGAGACTGTTTTTACTGTAAACTGACCTGATGAAGATGATGCATTGATGATGAAGACAAAGTGCTCAAAGATTTATATTCATGATGACTGAATGTTTAATTAGACAGACAGACAGGAAAAGCTGTTAATGAATGTTCATGACAGCAGGAGAGTTGAAATCAAATCATCTTCATCACAGACTGAAAGCTGAATTCAAACAGAAAAGTAAACGACACTTTTACTCTGTGAACATCTGAACTTCTAGATCCAGAACAAGACGTGGACTGCAGACAGCCAGTCAGACCAGCACTGTACAAAGTAAGACTGTCCATCTTTAAAATGTAACCTGCTGCATTTCATCACATTACGTTTATTTAGAGACTTCAAATTTGTGCATTCAACCCAAAAACTGAAGAATCATCAAAGTACATCAACTTCATCAAACAAGCTGAACGGCTTCAAGTGCTACAGTTAGTTTGTGAGTTTTCAGGCTGAACATGTGGACAGTTTCTGCTGTCCTGATGTCAGTGAGGAGCTCGTTCCACCATTGTGGATCCAGGACAGCAAACAGTCAGGATGTTGTTGAGCGGTAGCTGGCTGATGTTCAACCAAAACTGGACTTTCTAACATTTACTTCTCTATATATTCTAATATTGATGTTTTTGTTGCTGATGGTGAAATAATCAGCTGATTGACAATTTTTCTTTGTTCTGTCTCAAACTTCTTTCTCTGTTTTAGTGAGTGGTGATCTGCAGGAGGTTTTAGATGAACATAAGATCAGTCTGAAGACGAGATGTGAACGTGTGACTGAAGGAAGTGATGAAACAGGAAGTGGAACCCTCCTCAACAGGATCTACACTGAGCTCTACATCACAGAGGGACAGAGTGAAGAGGTTAATACCCAACATGAGGTGAGGCAGCTTGAGACAGCTTCCAAGAAGAAGAAGACCCTCCATGACACTCCGATCAAATGCCACGACATCTTTAAAGCCTTACCTGACCAACAGAGACACATCAGAGTCGTTCTGACCAACGGCGTCGCTGGCGTTGGAAAAACCTTCTCAGTGCTGAAGTTCACTCTGGACTGGGCAGAGGGCTCGGAGAACCAAGATGTCAGTCTGGTGGTTCTGCTCTCGTTCAGGGAGCTGAACTTGATCAAAGATGAGCGGTTCAGTCTTCTCACGCTGCTCCATGTTTTCCATCCAACATTACAGAAGGTCACAGCAGAGAAGCTCGCTGTCTGTAAACTTCTGTTCATCTTTGACGGCCTGGATGAAAGCAGACTTTCACTGGATTTCAACAACAAAGAGGTCGTGTCTGATGTCACACAGGAGTCATCAGTCAGCGTGCTGTTGACAAGCCTCATCAAGGGGAATCTGCTTCCCTCGGCTCTCATCTGGATAACTTCCAGACCTGCAGCAGCCAATCAGATCCCTCCTTCATGTGTTGACAGGGTAACAGAAGTACGAGGCTTCACTGACGCTCAGAAGGAGGAGTACTTCAGGAGGAGAGTCAGTGATGAAGATCTGTCCAGCAGAATCATCTCACACATCAAGACCTCCAGGAGCCTCCACATCATGTGTCTGATCCCAGTCTTCTGCTGGATCACTGCTACAGTTCTGGACCACATGTTGACCACAGACCAGAGAGGAGAGCTGCCCAAGACCCTGACTGACCTGTACTCACACTTCCTGCTGGTTCAGACAAAGAGGAAGAAGAAGAAGTACGATGAAGGACATGAGACGAGTCCACAGGAGCTGACGGAGGCTGACAGGGAAGTTCTCCTGAAGCTGGGGAGGCTGGCGTTTGAACAGCTGGAGAAAGGAAACATCATGTTCTACCAAGAAGACCTGGAGCAGTGTGGTCTGGATGTCACAGAGGCCTCGGTGTACTCAGGAGTTTGTACAAAGATCTTCAAAAGAGAGAGTGTGATCTTCCAGAAAACAGTCTACTGCTTTGTTCATCTGAGCGTTCAGGAGTTTCTGGCTGCAGTCTACCTGTTCCACTGTTACACCAACAAGAAGACAAAGGTACTGAAGGACTTCCTGGAAATATACTACAGTGATTCATCCCTGGATGTGTTCCTGAGGAAAGTCATGCACAAATCCCTTCAAAGTAAAAATGGTCACCTGGAACTGTTTCTTCGCTTCCTTCATGGTCTCTCTCTGGAGTCCAACCAGAGACTCTTAGGAGGCCTGCTGGGTCAGAAAAAGACCAGTTCAAGGAGCATCCAGAGAGCCATCAACAACCTGAAGAAGATGAACAGTGATGATATCTGTCCTGACAGAAGCATCAACATCTTCCACTGTCTGATGGAGATGAACGATGACTCAGTCCATCAGGAGATCCAAGAGTTCCTGAAGTCAGAGAACAGATCAGAGAAGAAACTCTCTGAGATCCAATGCTCAGCTCTGGCCTACATGCTGCAGATGTCAGAGGAGGTTCTGGATGAGTTGGACCTGTATAATTACAACACATCAGACCAGGGACGACAAAGACTGATTCCAGCTGTGAGGAACTGCAGAAAGGCTGAGTAAGTCCAGATGTGATGAACATTATAAATCAGTGTAGATTAGTAGTTTAGTTCTTCAGATGTTCACTCTATAAAATTCTTCTTCTTAAAATAGTTTTCCACTTGAACAACTTGAATTTAAGGTTCTGCTTCACATTTTTTTAAATGAGTCTTTTGACTCTCTGAGGTTTGAACAGTTTCTGGTGTTTTTGGCTGCTGTCACATTTTTACTCACTGTGAGCTCCTTTTTCACTCCATATATAAGTCCTGCACCTCTATGGAAACAGCACCATCATGGAGAGAAAAAGGAAGAACTCAAAGAAGTCTTTTGTGCAGTTTGACACAGTTAGAAAGTCATACTCAGACTTGTATATCATTTTTTTTTATTTTGTTGCTTCTAAACCTCTGAGTGTGTTGAACTGAGCTATGGTGCATTTTATTGTTCATGAATTCAAATTGTGTTTCATCGTCTTGTCTTGAAGTCATTTTGGAAGTCTCAGTCTAACTCCATTTTCTCTCCGTTCATCTGCAAGATTCAAACAAAACAGAGATTAAAAGTCTGCAGGTATGAGAGAGAGTGATGAGAATGATTGTTTCATGTCAAACACAGTGAGAGAAGATGAGCTGAACCACTGATGTGAAGAGCAAATGTTCATCAAAGCACAATATGTCAAACTGTTCTGACATCAAATGCATGAAGTAAATATAAAGTGTCCTCTTCTATAATAACACATTTTGTAATCTATGTGTCATCACAGACTCTCTGGCTGTGGACTCTCAGAGAGTCACTGTGAAGTTGTGGCCTCAGCTCTGAAGTCCAACCCCTCCCATCTGAGAGAGCTGGACCTGAGTGGAAATTACCTGAAGGATTCAGGAGTGGAGATGCTGTGTGCTGGACTGGAGAGTCCAAACTGTAAACTGCAGACTCTGAGGTCAGTTCACTGACTGTTCATGCTGTTTTTTTGTAAATATTCAATTTAAATCTTTGACTGATGTTTTATATTTTTTGGTTGAATGAATTTCCAAATGGTTGAATAATTGTTGGAGTCACAGAAAGTGCAGAAATCAAATGTTTGACAGTTTGTGAGCTTCCACAGACTCACATTGTGGTCCATCAGTCAGTGAAGATGACGTCAGTGCTGATGAGGCTGTAGAGTGTGTGACGGATAAGAATGAGGTTGTTGAAGATCTGATGATAGCAGATAAAAACAGGCTGCAGAGAGTTTGAGCTTCTGTGTGAACAGAGAAAGAGACAGGTTAGAGAAAGTAAAGAAAGACGTGAACGCAAAGTTCAATAAAGATGAAGTGAAGAACTGTGATGATCTTCATGATATCAGAAGCTGATATGGCTGCTACAGACAACCCTCACAGCTGCTGTGCTGTGGTGTGCATTAAACCAGAGCTCAGAGTAATAAACAGCAGCCTAACACAGGCCAAAACGTCACAACAAAACAGGATTCAAGGATCCAAGGATTCAAACATAAGCTGTTGTAACATGGTTCCCATGAGTCCTTGAGATCCTTGAAAGTTTGTGAATTTGACAGTTTGTCCTTGTTGAGCTGCAGTGGAGGAATAGTAACTCAAAGAGTGAATTTGGTCCTCGAGGTGGAATGATGACTGCCACCAATAACTCTTTGAATGTACATGTGGCTGCTGTTTGAAGACACACTTGAACAAATGTAGACCTCTCCTTTGGAATGACATTTACCTACTAAGACAGCAAACACAGTCAGAAGGTCATGGAATAAATAATAAAGTGTTTTTAGTCCAACATGTCTGATTTGATTTGATCCTCTAATTCCAGACTTGACTGAGATCAGCAGCATGTTATTAATCTGTGTTGACATGAATGGTTGTCTGAATGTTGTGCTGACGTTTGGATGATGTCTATAGAAGGCTGACATTATGATGATCCACAATAACACAATGACAAAGTCACTCTACTCATTTTAGAGAAAAGCTCATTGATTAGGACATAGTAATGTTGAGCTGCACATTTCAAACCTGAACACATCTGATTGGATCATAAATGGATTTTTATCAACATCATTTATTCTTTATTCAGATTGACGGACTGCTGGTTTTCAGAGATCAGCTGTGGTTTTCTGGCCTCAGCTCTGAAGTCCAACCCCTCCCATCTGACAGAGCTGGACCTGAGTGGCAACATCCTGCAGGATTCAGGAGTGAAGCTGCTATGTGATTTTCTGCAGAGTCCACACTGCAGACTGCAGACTCTGAGGTCAGACACCATTTTTTACTTCTGTGCTGAGATTAATATGATGTGAAAGTTGTGTTGACACTAAACTGCAGACATCAGGCTGATATTATACTGATCCACACTGAGTATCTGAATGCTGAAGTCTATTTTCTTCTTCTGTGGTTTTAGTCTAGACTGGATAATTCACTCTGAACCTCTTCAACTTTTTATCTTATATTTCACATCATGTTTTTGTTTAATTTTCAAATTCAAATTCAACTTTATTTATATGGCACCTTTCATACCGTGGTAACTCAAAGTGCCTTACAGGGATAAAACAAAGAAAATAAAAGACAAGCAAAGTAAAACATGAACAACAAAGAAACACCCTGAAAACCCAAACCTCCCACCCCCACACAGATATACACAACTACATACACACCCACACACATACAATGCCATAGGCACCCACACACACAAACATACACACATCCACACACATATATTGTTAGTGAGGAGACATGGCTGGGCACCGAAACCTGAGATGAGGAAGAAGCCACCGCTTGGGGGCCGCACACACCGAGAGGAGCCATGGTCCATGACTGCGGGGGGCGCCGCCACAGGGGCCACCCCAGCCCAGGCAGACAGGAGGCCCCACACCAAGGTGTGGAGCACACTAACCTCCCGGGCCAGGACCGCCCACGGGACCGCACCCCCATCAGTGGGCCAGAGACAACTCCCGGCGTGGTAGGCCCCCAGGAGGAAACACTGGAAAACTGAGGGGCTAAAACAGTAAAATAAGATAAAAGGTATAGAAGCTAAAACAGCAAAATAAGATAAAAGATATAGAAGTTAAAACAGTAAAATAAGATAAAATGTATAAAAGCTAAAACAGTAAAATAAGATAAAAGGTATAGAAGCTAAAACAGTAACATAAGATAAACGGTATATAATAAATAAATACATAAATAAATAGATACAATTGAATAGTTATATAATCCGACTAAAACATGGGGGTGAGCATAGAAGGAATTTAAAAGGAGTTAAACAAGTCAGTTAAAAGTCTGATTAAAAAGGTGGGTCTTGAGCCTCTTTTTAAAAAACATCAACATTCTCTGCAGCCCTGAGGTTCTCCGGCAGGCTGTTCCATAATCGGGGGCCATAATAACTGAAAGCCGCCTCCCCGTGTGTTTTAGTTCTTACTTGAGGTATTGTTAAAAGGCCAGCGCCGGAGGACCTCAGGGTCCGCGAGGGGTGATAAGGTAAAAGTAATGTAGATAAATAAGAAGGCCCAAGACCGTTAAGACATTTACAAACTAGGAAAAGAACCTTAAAATCGATCCTGAAGCGCACGGGGAGCCAATGCAGCGATTTTAAAACAGGTGTAATGTGCTCCCGCCCTCTGGTCCTCGTCAGCACGCGTGCGGCTGAGTTCTGTAATAATTGTAGATTGTGCATGTTCTTTTTGGGAAGACCAGAGAGCAGGGCATTACAATAATCTAAACGACAAGAGATAAAAGCATGCATCAGCACCTCCGTGCTGGCCTGAGAGAGAAACGGGCGGACTCTGGCTATATTCTTAAGGTGGTAAAAACCTATTTTTGTTATATTTTTGATGTGTGGAATAAAAGTGAGCTCAGAGTCAAAAATCACACCCAGATTTTTTACAAATTTTGAGGGTTTAAGATCCTGTAATTTTGGTAGTAGTTTCTCTCTCTGGCCTTCAGGACCAATAACTAAAACCTCTGTTTTGTCCCGGTTGAGCTGAAGGAAGTTTGCTGCCATCCATGACTTGATGTCTTCGATGCAGTTAAAAAGGGCATCAATTGGCCCTATGTCATCAGGAGATACGGCGATGTACAGTTGCGTATCGTCAGCGTAACTATGAAAGCTGATGCCGTGTCTCCTGATGACGTCCCCAAGAGGAAGCATGTAGAGATTAAAAAGAAGTGGACCTAAAATTGACCCTTGGGGAACCCCACACTTTATCTCATGGATTCCTGAGGAACATGTATCCATACTTACAAAGAACCTTCGATCAGTGAGGTAGGACGGAACCAGTTAAGAACAGTACCAGAGAAGCCAACCAGGTTCCTCAGTCTGTTTAATAAAATGTGATGGTCTACTGTATCGAAGGCGGCGGTTAGATCCAGTAGTACCAAGACTGTGAGTTTATGATTATCTAAATTACTCCTGGTATCATTTAAAATCTTTAAAAGTGCTGTCTCTGTACTGTGGTTCATCCTAAAACCAGACTGATGGGTCTCTAAAATTTGCTTTGAGTTTAAGAAAACATTTACTTGTTTAAAAACAAGTTTTTCTAAAATTTTACTTAAAAATGGTAAGTTGGATACAGGTCGGTAGTTATTTAAGACATTGGGGTCTAAATCACTCTTCTTCAGAAGGGGCTTCACCACCGCTGTTTTAAAGGCGGTGGGGAAGACACCCGTCTGAAGAGAGCAATTCACCATATACAGCAGCTGTTCCTCAAAGAATGCGTAGAGTGTTTTAAAAAACGGTGTGGGAATTGGATCTAAAAGGCAGGCTGTGGGCTTTACCTGGGAGAAAACTCGACCAAGTGTCCTCGCATCAACCAGGGCAAAACTCTCCAGTGTTTCCTCAGGTAAAAGCAATGATCCAGGTGTTAAAAGCTGTTGGGATAAAAGACTGGATCTGATATCATTGATTTTATTTCTGAAGTGGTCTGCAAAGTCCTCGCAGAGGGCTTTATCTGGTGTCCTGGAGGATCTTTTAAAATTTGTGTTTGTTAAGCGGTCAATTGTGGAGAATAGGAATTTGGGATTATTTTTATGGTCATGGATTAGTTTTTGATAATGGAAGATTCTTGCTTGTTTGACTGTGTTATTGTAAATTTTGAGGTGTTGATGTAATATTTCATAATGAACTGTTAGTTTAGACTTCCTCCATCTCCTTTCAGCACTCCTGCATTCCCTTTTGAGTTTTTTAATTTCCTCTGTTCTCCATGGGGGGTGTAGGTCTTGTTTTAACTGTTTTGAAAGAAAATGGAGCTACTGAGTCCAAGCGTTGCCCTTATTTTATTGTTCAGGTTGTCAGTGATAAAATCGCAGGGTGCTGGTAAAATTTCGGCAGGAGTGCTCTGTAAAATCTGGATAAAATTTGCAGCCACTTCAGAAGTTAGATAGCGTTTCCTCACTGTTCTCACAGGGGCCTCCCGCTGATTAAAACTGGTGATAGTAAAAAACACGCAAAAGTGATCAGATACAGCCAGGTCCACAAACAGAGGGCACACCAATGGACAGGCCATAAGATATCACCAGGTCCAAGGTGTGCCCTCTGTTGTGGGTCGGCTGCGTGACATGTTGCTTAAAATCAAGGCAGTGTAAAAATTCTCTGGACACTGAATCAGTGGAGGTGTCCACGTGTAGATTAAAATCACCGGTTATTAAAATTCTGTTAAAAGTGGTATGAATAAGTGATAAGAGTTCAAAGAATTCACTAATAAAAGAAGTGGAATACTGGGGTGGTCGGTAGACTGTCATACAGAGGATAGGTGGGCTGCTAAAAACGAAGGCATGATACTCAAATGATGAGTAGCTGTTAAATAAATGAGAATAAAAATACATAAATACAATAAATTAATCAATAATCTCTATTTCAACTGTCAGATAATAACAAATATATTCAGTATTTTATTTTTCAACATTTTGATGAAGTTATATGATGCTGATCTTTCTAAACCTTCTTCAGCTCTGAACAGATTATTAAACATTGAATGATTTCAAGCAGGAACATTGTCTTCTAAACTTACATCATTTATTCTTTATTCAGATTTAAGGGCTGCAGGTTTTCAGAGATCAGCTGTGCTTCTCTGGCCTCAGCTCTGAAGTCCAACCCTCCCATCTGAGAGAGCTGGATCTGAGAGACAGCAAGCTGA
>CAMPSB010000354.1:0-11185 GCA_946959425.1 Argyrosomus regius | reverse complement strand
AAGCACTTTTTCTTAATTGGTTGACTGATTCTAACTGGTTAAGTCCAGTTGCCCCCAGACTTAACTCTTTGAAGAAAGATGACCTTGACCCACTGAGAACCTTCACAGAATTCCCCTTTAAAATATCCTAAATGGCCCCTTTGTCTGTCCCGTGCCCACAAAAACTCCCCAAAAAACATATTTGAAAAAAATAAATAATAATTAATAATAATAATTCTAAAACACATAAAAACAGCTAACCTTACACAGAAAAATTAGAGCACACACACACACACACACACACACATATATATATAAGTATGACTTAAGCACTTTTATATATATATATAATTAGAGCACATATATATATATATATGTGCTCTAATTTTTCTGTATGTAAGGTTAGCTGTTTTCATAACGTTTTAGAATGTAATGCAGGATGTAGAGTATTTCAGTCTTCTTCTATGCAGCACCAAGCAGCAGACAGAGTTAACCACTAGCTGATATTGGAGTGAGCTAGATTCATAGGCACAATATTGTTGAGTGACTTAAAAGCTTTTTTCACATCTGGACCAGTTTTCATCTTTTTAATCACAGCAGTAAAACAATAAAAAATGATTAGAAATATTCTAAGAACCAATCGATGTTCATCTCCCTTAATGAATCAAACATATAAATGAGATTTGTTGCTTTTGTTAGCTTTTTTCCCTACATATTTTGTAAAAATGTCGCAATTTCATTTTACCTTCAGCATAAAGACGTGACATTTTAGTTTTATAATATAACCTGACATGTTCTGTGAGTTTTAGACAAAATAGCACACCGACACAGTTTTCATTTAACATGATTTTTTTTAAAAGTCACATCTGTTTTCTTGCTCTGTCTCTTGTGCTGCTGGTATCAACAATGTCTTCTCTTTCTGATCTCATATTGGTTTAAATAAAAGAATGACAATGGACTGAATCATTTCATATTAGCATACGTCATTCCTAAATAACACAGTTTAGAGGAAAAAAGTCACTTTTGTGTAACTGAAATATTACCTTAAAATGTTCAGAAATGACAGCATCTAAAAGAGCTCTGGGGCACTTTGTGCTTCACCATTTTTCAGTGGCATAACGAAATCAAGAGGTGACATTTCGAGAGTCAAAACAGTGTCAAGTATAGAAACATCTTAGTTTAAACCTACAGATTCATATTTGTCGCTTTCCTCCTGATCACTCACTGCTGCACGGTGCTGCTTGTCTGTCTCTCTGCTGTCTGTGTCTTGTCCGCAGCGTCGTTTTGACTGCGCCACAGAGCTGTGCCGTCATTTTGAGACTCGGTTTGTAAAGTTTAGTCAACATGTGAGAACACGTCTGACACAGAGGATCTCCTGATGTGTGCTACATGTGTAAAAAAAGAAAAGAAAAAAAAGTCCGGTCTGGACTTTGTCTGGAGTATATTTGTCTAAACGGCTTCATTCAGCGTCTCTCCCTCTCCCCTCACTTTGACCACTTCTCGGTGTGTTCAGTTCTTTTAGTACTTCGATCGTTTTGTGGACATGGACTCGGAAATATGCAGATTAGTGATTTGCCTTTTTTCTGTTATACGTTCATGATACATCGGGGGACCCATAAAAAAAGCCAGGGCTCTCAGCGCTGTGGAAAGACCAGGGATCCATGCAGCCGCTATTTTTTGTTGAGTTTCACGTGTTTTATTCAGAACGAACAAACCGGAAGTCAGACGAACAGACAGCCGCACCACTAGATGGCAGTGTAACCCAGAACATATACCCATTGTGAGAATTACATTATCACAACACTCCCACTTAATTTTACAATGGCAATAAGGCTTCTTTACACCAAGTTAGGCCAACATTACTTAAGAGCAATAATCAGCTAGACAAATAATGTCAAAAACAACAGATCCTATCAACACTTAAACTAGCAAGATCTATCTTTGCTCCTTTTTACCTTGCTTACATCTTTCTTAACATGTTCAACATCAAACAGTGGGCCTACCAAACTAAATTAAACAGTGCAAAGCCCAATCTCACTCCTGAGATACTCAAACTTTTGCCTTGTTAGTGGCTTGGTCAAGATATCTGCCTTCATGTCATTTGTTGGGCAATATTGTAGTTGTATTTGCCCATTCTGCACACATTCACGGATGTAATGGTAGCGAATGTCTATGTGCTTCGTCCTTGAATGATCAACTGGATTCTTTGTGGTTGCAATGGCTCCTTGGTTGTCCTCCAGGATCACGACAGGCGTAGCATCCAGCCCAAGATCATTCAGCAGTCGTTCAAGCCAGATACATTCCTGTGCTGCTTGGCTCCAGTGCAACATACTCGGCTTCTGCTGTTGACAATGCAACTGTTGCTTGTTTCTTGCTGAGCCAACTCACTGGTCCTCCACCCAGCAAAAACACATTACCTGTGGTTGAGCGGCGGTCATCTTGGTCACCAGCCCAGTCAGCATCTGAGAACCCGATCAAAGTTCCAGAATCTGACCGCTCATACTTTAGGGCAAGGTTCAATGTACCCTTCAGGTATCGAAGAATTCTCTTCACAGCCGTCAGGTGTGCAGTGTTTGGATTTGCATTGAACTTTGACACAACACTCACTGCTTGTGCTATGTCTGGTCGTGTGGCCATCGCAGCATACAGCAGACTACCCACCATAGACTGGTAAGTACTTGGGTTCACAGGCTTACTGACACCATCATCCTTTTTTAACTTCACATTTGCATCAGATGGGGTTGCAACAGGATTGGCATTATCCATTCCATATTTCTGAAGAATAGCTTCAATGTAATGCCTCTGATGAAGAAACACACATTTCATTGCACTGTCTTGGACAACAGAGATGCCCAGGATATAGGACAGCTCACCCATGTCCTTCATCTTATAGTGGTTCTTGAGAGCAAGTTTCAGTTTCTTCATGCTTTCTGTTGACTCTGTGATCAAAATCAGATCATCAACATAAACAGCTAATATCTCTAACTCCTGTTGAGATCTCACAAACACACACGGGTCTGATGTGCTCTGTTTAAAACCGATGTCCTTCATGAACTGTGTGAAAGTCTTGCTCCAGCAGCGAGGGACTGCTTCAGCCCATATATGGACTTCTTCAGTTTGCATACTAAGTGTTCCTGACCTGGTTTGATGTACCCCTCTGGTTGCTCCATGTAGATTTCCTTCCAGGTGTCCATTTAGGAATGCAGTTACTACATCCATTTGATGCACATGTAGATTATTCTGAACGGCGAAGGACAGCAATGTACGAATTGAGCTGAATCGTACCACAGGTGAAAAAGTCTCATCATAGTCAGCACCATACTTCTGTGAGTACCCCTTGGCAACAAGTCTGCACTTGTATCTTTCCACTTTTCCATCACTATGATGCTTGACTTTGAACACCCATCTTGATCCTATGGCCTGTCGATCTCTTGGTACATCTACTAAGTCCCAAGTCTCATTTTCCAGCAGCGACTCATATTCCAGGTCAGCCGCTTCCTGCCATTCCTTTGCTTCAGGGCTCATCATTGCTTCTTTCAGTGTGCTTGGTTCTGTGACATGACAAACATTGGCATAATGTTCAGCAGTCACCATGTCAGCAAACTCTTCATATCCATATCTCTTTGGAGGCTTTCTGATTCTGCTGCCCTCTCTAGCGGCTTCATCGACAGTGACCTTGTCAACCGGTGTTCCCCTCTCATCTGTATTCAAGACAACTTCATTATCTGAACAAGAAATTTCACCTTCCTGTTTCCATCCAAAGTCTGATTCATTGAAGATGACATCCCGGCGAATTAGAATCCTCCTTTTTTCTTCATGCAGCAAGCGGTAGCCCTTGGCATTATTTGCATAGCCCATGAAACGCAGCTTCACAGCTTTCTTGTCCAGTTTTCTTCTTTCTGTGTCTGGCACATATGCATAGGCTACACAACCAAACACCTTCATGTGACTCATGTCAGGTTTCTTTTCACTCCACCTCTGGTAGGGTGTCTCTTGCTTCAGAACAGATGTGGGCAGCCTGTTCTGTATGTAAGCTGCAGTTGCTACAGCTTCCGCCCAGTACATGTTTGATAGTTTAGAATGGGAGAGCATACTTCTAGCTGCTTCTATCAATGTCCTATTTTTTCCTTTCTGCCACACCATTTTGCTGTGGTGAATGAGGTACAGTCATCTCATGGTGGATACCTTGAGCCTTTAAGTACTCCTGAAA
Organism: Argyrosomus regius; assembly: GCA_946959425.1. Lineage (NCBI taxonomy): Eukaryota > Metazoa > Chordata > Actinopteri > Sciaenidae > Argyrosomus > Argyrosomus regius. The sequence goes on along the minus strand of CAMPSB010000354.1, from coordinate 6,996 downwards.
CTCCCTGGATGTGTATTCTCCACCATTATCTGTTCTTAGTCTTGTAACTTTCTCACCGCACTCATTGGAGAATGTTTTCTCAAATTCCTTGAATTTGCTCAGAACTTCACTTTTCTGTTTCATAAAGTATACCTTGCAGCATCGAGAGTAGTCATCAATAAAAGTCACAAAGTACTTTGATCCACCTATGGATTCAGTCTGCATGGGACCACAGACATCACTATGGATCAGCTGCAACTTGCGTTTAGAGCGTATTTCTCCCACTGGCTTGTAAGGCTTTCTGGAGAGCTTGCCCTCCACACACGCTTCACAGAAGGAAGCTTCTTCTTCTGCAGAAAAGTCCACTCCATTTACCAGATTTTTGAGTTCCTTCAATTTGGTGGTGTGTCCCAGTCGCTGATGCCACAGGCTGACTGCTACTGATGCACTTGATGCATCGTGACAGACGCTTGAACTTCCCTCGACATCCAGCTGATACAGCCCATCAGCTCTTTGTGTCCCTTTTCCTTTAAGATCTCCATCTTTACCACGGATGTAGCAGTGAGACTTCTTGAACTGCACCGTATTTCCTTTTCTGACAGCAGCTCCCACTGAGAAGAGATTTCCGGATAACTTGGGAACATACAGCACATCATACATCTTGACATTTTTTTCCATCACTGACTTTGAATGTCATTCTCAGTTTCACATTACCAAGTCCCAGGGCGTCAACCACCCTGCCGTCACCAAATTTCACTGACTGTGGTTTTGGAAATTGCTGATAGTCTTGAAGAATTTCTTTATGACACGTCATGTGCTTTGACGCTCCAGAGTCGACCAGCCACTGGACCTGTTGCTGCATGTCGTTCTGGTTTGGCTCATTAGCGACAAAGGCACCTTCAGACGAGTCTTCTTCATCTTCACATCATGCTCTTGGCCTTGTGGGTTTTCTTTTTCTTTTTCCAACTTGGACAGTCGCGCTTTATATGTCCTTCTTTCCCACACTTATAACATCTCCAGCTTGATCTGTCAGCTCCCACTGCCTTGGAGTTAGCCTGCATTTCCCCACGAACCTGTGTTGACATAGCTGATGCACCACTGGTTATAGTACCACCATTATTACCATCAGCATGCACTCGCTTTTGCTCTTCATTTATTAATGCCTGCTGAACAAACTGCAGTGACAAATCATCCATTTTAGTCTCTAGGGCAGTAACAATTGTAGCATAGCTTTGTGGGAGGCTACCCAGCAGTGTCACGATCTGGTCCTCCTCTCCAATCACAGCACCTATTGCTCCTAGCTGATCAGTCAGTTCCTTCATTCGTTTTAAATGTTCAGTTATGGTTTCTCCTTCCTTCATTTCACATCTGAAATATTTCTTCTTTAGGAACAGCTTATTTGCAAGAGTATCTCTTTCAAAATGTCCTTTCAGCGTGTCCCACGCTTCTTTTGGGGTCTTACAGCTTGTTATCAGGTACAGCTGGGATGTACTTACATTCAGCACCAAAACGGAAAATGCCTTTTCCTTCCGTTTTCGAATTCTGCTTGCACTTGTGCATTTGCACCAGCTGCTAAGTTGTCTGTTTCCATCACCATGCCCCATAGTCCTTTTGCTTTCATCAAATGTTCCATTTGAAATTTCCACGTTGCCCAGTTCTCTGGTCCGCTTAGCTTCTCAATAAACAGTTTATCCTCCATTGTGAATACCCACAACACTGTTTTATATTCCACACAAAGTCCGTGTAAAAAGCCTTTTTAGCGATGTTCTGGGCCCATAACCTGTTGAGTTTCACGTGTTTTATTCAGAACGAAAAAACCGGAAGTCAGACGAACAGACAGCCGCACCACTAGATGGCAGTGTAACCCAGAACATATACCCATTGTGAGAATTACATTATCACAACATTTTTCTGATCCACCTCGTATATTGTGAGCCGCTGTAATAAGTGAATTTCCCCGGTGTACGATCAGTAAAGTCTATCTTATGTTATGAACAAAGTGACGCTTCATACTACAGATAATGTTTTACAGTTCATACAACATTGGGTCTCACTCAGTGATATTAAGATCATTTCAATGGGTTCTAAAAGCCCTGCGTCTTATAATGATTTTAAATACTTGACTTGTCAACCGTAGAGTATAATTAATGAAATAATAATACATGAGGAGAAAAGTAGTTTTAGATTTGACCACTGCCATTTTACATGAAGGCGCTTTTCGGTGCTGTCCAATGTGGGTGGTGCTGAACTCAATATCCCACAGCTGAAAACGTGTTTTAACATGTAGCTGTGACAAACCGTCACAATGCTGTGGTATAATAAAGAGTAGGTGCTGTTCACAGTCACATTTAATTCCTAATTGATTTTAATCAATAAATGTTTAATAAAAAAATGTTAGATGTGTTAAGTCCCCGTTTTGTGTCTCACATTTTAACCTGACAAAGCTTATTTCACATGATAGGGACCTTGTTTATATTTTCTCTGCCAAATGGTTACTCACCAGTTACATTACATAACATTACTGCGCGAAGCAAAGAAAGGAGGCAGTAAATATGTTTACCTCGTACCTCATTGGGATTGAAAAAAAGTGCAGTGTTACAAAGATTACTGTTCTATTTGTATACATTTTAGCGTACATCTGTTCAAGGGATGGAGGAGCAGTCATTATAAGCCACATGCTTATCTCAACCTCACTGGAATAACGTTCCGAAAGCACAGCTGCATAAGTGATTTGTCCAGGTAGTCACCACAGGTCCCCGTCTTTCATTTCGCTCAGAATCTGTATCCAGTACTCCATTTCTCCTTTGCGCAGCATTCCCCACCAACTCTCAACGCTTTGATTTGTAGTACGTGCTCCTGCTGCGAGCTTTATTCACCAGATCTACTACCAGCATCACGGCAGTGAAGGTAGGTCTGGATGTCACGGAGAGCTACATTCTCCGTTCCTAGATCTGTCCTGACGATCCGGGGACAACCTCCAAAATGTATCCTCCAATTACGCGTGTGTCGCTCTCCACTCTTCAGGCGAGTAAACTGAAAGAGTGTGAAGGTGTGCCAGCATGATAAGGTTTCATGTTTATGCCCTTGAGATGCTCAGTCAACTCAGCAACATATGGGGGTTGAGGATGCTGCTGAGGGTGGGATCTGATCTTGGTGAGAAATAAATTATGCCATACTTCCCTTATACTTCCCTTACCCACTGGTATTATAATGCTGTGTATCACAAGATGATATAGTAAAAATACACATTTTGTCCACTGGGCGGCAGACCAGAGCCGCATTACCTTGAGGTGTCATTTCAGTGAAGAAAACAGCTTTAAAACAACCAGAAATTGAAGGTGAATTTAGAAAAAGTGTTAGTTTATGGTGCAAACCCTTGGACTGTTTTGAGAAGACTGTATAAACCGAAGAACTGTTGTGCTGTTGAGCAAAGTTTTTCAAACCCTGAAGATGTGAACAAATGATTGATAAAAAAAGAAAACAAAACCCTCTCTTGCTCAGTCCCTTCCTTAATCACACTGTAGACACATTTATGGGGACTTTTTCTCTTTTTCTTTGACTGTTTGAACTATTTTGAAGAACGAGAAATTTAGTGTGGTTTTAATTCAAATTAAAAATATTTTTTAGATTCATTTATGCATCTATCTTTTCTTCAAAATGAGGTTTGGCCTACGATATCAGCATGATGTTGTTAGGTTTTACCACTAGATGGCAGAATTTAACAGGTTAAACCCGAGGAGACAACCAAGAAGGACTGTAGCTATATTGCTCCAGGAAACAAGAAACAAGAGACCAGATGAAGAAATACCCATTTCATGAGGGGTAAATTAAGATGAGACACTATTGATGGTTTAGAAAATTCACAGGCTGCCTAGCAAGAATTAATCTCACCTTTACACCATTTGAAACATTGAAGTCAAACACATAAATGCATTAATAATTGTAATGCAATAATGTAATGTATATCACTCACAAAATCAGTTTTAAAGTAAACTGACTGAATTTCGGTTGAAATGTTGTGATGCAAAGCCAGTGAAACATTATTATAAAGGAGGTTAATGACGAATTTACAAACTAATATCGAATGCGAGCTGTGTGTCAGCCTCACTTCAGCCAAATAAAACATGGATGCTGAAATATTCTGTGTTTTAAACATTAAATAAGTCCCCCACCAATCATATACAAGTAAAGTCTGTTGTGGTCTGATTACAGCAGAGACTTATATCTACCTGTGTCCTCAACTATGTGTCAGGAATTAGGGATTTATTAATCACAGACTTGTTGACTGACTATCGAGAGAAACTAACCAGCAACTCTAAACACTGCAGAGCTTTGCTGTTCATTTCTCTCGATCGCTGTTTTAACCAAGTGCCTTGGCAGCACAGGTAGCTCTCTGGAAACAAGTGTCCATACTATTGATTTTATGTGACACACTTTTCTGTAACAAACAAAGCCATTACTGGACATAAGAGGTTAATTAACTAAGTGTATTTACTGTATCTACTGCAGTAGCTCCACATTACATACATTAATGCAGCAATATTATTACGTTTTTCTCAATTGCTAAAACACTAAACCCATTGACTGAGCAAAGTTCTCCGTTGCCTGAACTCATTTAGCCAATGTGCAGTCTGTTGTCAATACCTTAAACCATTTCACATGGTAAACACAATTTGCAGATCTCACTTACGCTTTGCAGCAAAACTCTAAATACATTCTCATTCTCAAAACATTCTGCATTCTAATGCACATGTCATCCAAATTTGTAAATACAAATAGAGCAGACATGTCATGATTAAAATAAAACCACTCAAACCTGATTTCACTTGTTTCAAATGATGTGACACAGCCAATATAAGCCAGATCAGAGAGCAACAGGTTGTTGAAGGTGGGAATGAGAAAGTCTGAGAATGGATTGAAGAAACTATGTGAGAGGACGACAGTGCGATGCGAGGTGGAGGACGAGAGAAAGAGGAGGAGGACAAGAAAGAAGGAGAGGAAGACAAAGAGGAAATATCCGATGAAATTCAAACAACAATCATAGACCATGACAATGAGGGAAGCAGGACTTTTTCAGGTCAAGATTTTCTGTGTCCGCCATAGTAAGGAGCGTCCAGAGAGAAGAGAACAGGTATACTAATGTATTTTTGTAATTGCAAATCAGCTGAACTACGTGCAGCTGTTTGAATAGACATTTGTAAAGGTCATCACTGTATGTATTGTACTGCATGAATATATTTTGTAACTGCACATCTACTTTTAGTAGAAGATTTTGACTGGTTGCAGGTTCATATCAACAAAAGAACAAGAATTACAGTACCACAGAGACAAAAGACAAGTTTGTGAGATGCAGGGTACAGTACTGTAAAAAATAGAGGTACAAGGAGGAGGAAGAACAAAAAAAAAAATTGCTAAGAGCAAAGCAGAGTAGCAATTTCTGATCAATTTGAGCTACTCATGGTGAACCGATGTTTTCATTCAAGAAAAAATAATGATGGAAAAATATGAAATTTGTTTTGAGATTTAAAAATGTACTTCTCCCTGAGAACTTTATGTTTTGAACAATGTGTTTCCTATTTTTTGGTGTATTGTTTACTGATTGCTTGATAGTGTATATCATTTTGATCGATTTGTTTTATGATTTGAGAGCAGTGTTTGGTTTTGAGCACAGGTAAAACTTTTTTGTAAATAGTGCTTGAAGATTAGGTTTTGTGTTTAATGTTTTCAGAAAAATGGGCAGGTTTCAGAAATTGTGTTTTAGCAATTGAGAAAAACTGTAATAGAAAAACGTCATAGTGGTGAAACACTGACAGGACAGAGTGAGTATATTTTACTTTTGATAATTAAAGTAAATAAATAATACAAATAACACCATACTTTTACTTAAATATAGGATCAAAATGCTTCAGACTCTGATGCTTTTTGGCCCTGAAACCACAGCATGCTTCCACACACATGCATTCATCTATTACAATAAAAAAACTGAGAAAGTGTATTTAACATACTGTGATGCTTACTTTGAAATACTAGATAATTATTGAACAAGATCTAAAACAACCAACTCATACTCAGTGAAAGGAACCTTGTTAGTCACTCAAGATCTTTATTATACATTATATATAAATTTAGCCATCCATAATACCTGCAGTGAAATCACGAGTAACATAAAGACAACAATCTGATCCATTGAGGAGTGGAATTTGTTGGCATATACTCTTGACATGCATTGATGATCCTTACATCGAACGTTTTCACAGTACTAAACATGCTGACAGGAAATCGATGACAAATAGTCAAAACATATTCAAAACAGCGAGATTCCGTTACATTCATCCATTTTGGTCGTGTCCACATGACATCTTGAAAACATGATGTTGAGCATTAACGTATCACCTTATCAAAGGGGTGATTATTAGTTACAGTTCAATTCAAACAAACAAAACAAAAAAAACAACTAGGACACACTGGATGTCCATTCGAATAATACATTTGGTGTCCTGTGCTGCGTGAATCAATCATCAGCCTCTATTCCAGGTGGAGGAGTTCAGGATGCGGGGAGTCTGCGGAGTCGAGCGTTCCTTCGTACTCCTCGTCAGGAGTAGAGGCCGGGTTTAGGTCCCAGCGTGCAGCTCTCCTCTGGTAGTGATGCGCTGCTCCTCGGAGGGTCTAGAAGGGAGGATGGGGAGCTGGAACACGGCGGACGAACCAGGCCCGGCGGGGGCTGCGGGAGAAGGCGACACATATTGGGCCGCCGAGCGGAGCTGGTACTGCTGTTGCAGAGCCATGGTATTCCACAGAGTCACGTCGTTGTGCACGAAGGGGCTCGCCTGGCTGCGCGTCAGAGAGGTGCGCAGCATGAGCGGGTAGCGTGTGGGCTGGGGGAAGGATGGGTGCTGCAGGGGACGACTCAAGCGGGGCCGGCAGGAAAACCACGCCTGAAGAGAGTCGGATGAACCGAAAGGACTCGGGAACCCGGAAAGCAGAGCTCACTGACCACTTGGCGTAGGGGAGGACACC
>CAMPSB010000353.1:0-88397 GCA_946959425.1 Argyrosomus regius | reverse complement strand
GGGGCAAATACTGCCTCTGTCATTTTACATGAAGAGCAGAGTCACTGCTGCAAAGCAACACAGACAGTGGGAAGAGTTATTGTAGCACTGCTTCCATAAAGGATTTTTGCAAATCCAATAACTTTAGTCCTATAATAAGATCTTCTCTTTAAAAGAAGGATTTGTCCTTTAACCGCATGGAGATGGATAAATATGTGCAGTGATGCTTATAAACCATAGTAAATAAATACATATACTGTGCAGCTCCTCAGTTTGCAGTGCCACAAATAGTGAATGGCACCCTTATAAAGATTACAGAACAATTTTCCCAGACTGGCACATTCCTCCAGATGTGAGCCTTGAGGCATCAGACTATTGGAAATATGTACTGGCAACATTCAACAAGGAGTTTGCCAAAGAATACAATGCAAAGCCTGCTGATATTCCTTACACTTGGAAATGTATCACAGACAAGCAGGCAGAGCAGAGTCTCAAAAAGTCATTTAATATGATGTCAGACCCAAAAACTGCCTTGACTCGCCTTTTTTCCAAGCTCTCCCGGAAATTTTGATCTTACTTTTATGTGAAATTGAAGAGAACACAAATAATAACATGTTGTATATAAGGTTGAATATGTACTCATAGACGTTTTACCATTCTGGTCTACAATAGGAACATGAGAGAAAATCACCGCAAATCGTGCTCACCTCAGAGATTACCTGGAACGTGTTTTTACCAAAATAATCTGCTTTTACTGCATATTAATATTGACCTTATTAACATTTTGAAATACTCTTTTACGTGTTAGCAAAATACAACATGTTTTAAATGTTACAAAATAAATCTGAGTTTGAATTTATGATGACTTATGATTTATTATGACTTTGTACACAGTTAAGGAAAAAATGTCATAACAAAAATGCATATGTGATTATTAATTCAGAATATTTTAAAAATATATTTCAATGTGTTAAATGATCATTCGGTCTAAGTGTCAACATGTACGCTATACATGACTATCTCAGTTTTTTCCTTATATAACTGAGTATCATATATAATTAAACTTCAGATTCAAATTCAGAATCTCTTTGTTTTTATTTTCATGAAGCATCATGCATGTGGGATTGTTAACAAATATATAACTGACTATAAATTAAATAAAGAGACAAAACTGAGACATGCTTAGACTCTGAACTTTTTAGATTTACTCAACATCTTCATCCAGAACATGAACGTCTTCACTGCTACATCACATCACTGTCAGGTCAACACAACCTCCACACCCACAAAACAAGCTAAAGAAGAGAAAAGCTTACACTTAGAAATGTACAGTTTTCATCCTCTTCCAGATGTTGTGTGTCTGTCTCTGTCCTGCCACCAGTTTGGTATTTTTCTTTACACATCCAGTTTCTACGGTGGCCCTGAATTGCAAATCACAACGGCAAATCAGAAAACACAACGACAAATCAGAAAACACAACAACAAATCAAAAAACACAACAACAAAACAGAAAACACAGCGACAAATTACTAAACACAATAACAAAACAGAAAACACAACAGCAATTCAGAAAACACAACAACAAATCAGAAAACACAACAACAAATCAGAAAACACAACGGCAAATCAAAAAACACAACAACAAAACAGAAAACACAACAGCAACGGTCGTGGTCTTGTCTCGGTCTGGATACACTCTAGCAGAATTCTTCGTGAAAAAGTGTCTGCCTCCAAAATGAAGGACTCTTGGTGGAGTTTCCATATATGCTGAGCACATGTTGGCTACTTTTCCTTCACTCTGCGTTCTAGCTCATCCTCAACCTCCCAAACCATTTCAACTTTAGGTGGAGTTTAGTTGGAGGCCAGGTCATCTGATGCAGCACTTCATTACTCTACTTATATTATATAATATTATATTATATTCTCATCTAATATAGATGTGCCTGTTAGTTGAACTCTGTCCTAAACACTTTTCCTTGACCTTGATGGAAAACGTCATGAGGTCAAGGAAAGATGTCAATATGAACACAAGGCTATGTAGTTATGCAACGATGGACGTGGGTCTGTGTTTGTGGGTTTGTGGGATGACATTATCTCCTTTCCTTTGGTAAAGGATGGTTCAGTGTATCTGATGCTAAAGAAGATAAGAAAGTAAGCACTGAAGCATCTCTGCTCAGCATTTAGAGAATTTGAATCGCTTAAAAAAGTGACCTCACCTTACCTACCAACCTCCTCACTTGTTCTCTCATCATCCCTTCCCATCTACCCGTATACTGCTTCATTTCAACCAGTACTCAGTCAGTTTGTCCTAGTTGCTTTGTTGGTGTAAAATGATCCTGTAGAGCTTTCAGGGCTTCATATAAAAATTCTAAACTCTTATTCAAACTTGGCACATGCTCAGTCAGACACAGAAGAAACGCTTCTGTCTGTTTTCAGTATTGTTATTTGTATTATTTATTTAGTGGACAGAGCTTGTGTGTATACTTGAAGGTGTGTTTTGGCTCATTGTCCTGCTGAAAAACAAATGATGGTCCCTCTAAGTGTAAAGCAGATGGGATGGCATGTAGCTGCAGAATGCTATGTCATCCATGTTGGTTAAATGTGCTTCAGGAAATATAATATAATGTAATATTGAGATGTGCCTGTTACTTGAACTCTGTACACAAAGACTGTATGTAATTATGCTACAGTGGATGTGAGTCTGTGTTCAGGACAATAGACATTTATTATATATATTCTTAAATTTAAATATGCTTTGACAGAAATTCAGTATATGCTCACAGTCCATCAGTAAATCTATTTCAGCAGCTTCCTGCTGTTGTGGAAATTTTCCTCTGTTGCTGGTGAAGAATGAAATAGAGACTTCTGCCGGCCGACAAGGTTTTATTTTCTTTGCAAAGAAAAGGTCAATCAACACGCAAGCGGTCAAGATGAAGAAAGACCCCGAATATGGGGAGACCTAAACATTTATACCTGAGGGACACCCCTTTCACATCCTTTTGTCTGCTGCAGGGGACGGCCCCTCCAGGAAATAATTCAATCAAAGAAATTGATTGCATCCCAATTCACAAAGACAAAAGGATGTGGTATCTTATTCTAAGATGGGGGGGGTTGGGTGCCCCTGGTGGCTGAAACAAAGGAATTGATTGAATTTACTATTACACTGCCTTCAGCAAAGGGGCATGCCAGACAAATAAGTTTTGCTTTCCTGGAAACCAGAATCTGTTTCTGAGAAACAAAACTGAAAGTGACTACACCCAGAATAAAAGGAGACCCCGCAACAGAAAAGGACAGAGCTTTATGCTGAGTGCAGATACTTAACATACAACAGAATATTGTATCTACACATTATCATGAATGAATCTACAAAGGTAGGCTGCAATTTCTCTGTCTGTGATTCTTTTTGTCCTTCTTTAAATCAAATGTAGGCTTTCCATAGACTGAAACAGAAGAATGACTCAGCATAAATCTATCTGCCTTTTGAAGCTATAGAGGGCTGATTACAGTATTTTATCTGTGGTCTATATACTGTAGTCTAGTCTGTTACAGGGTTCTTTTTCTACTTTCAGTGAGATGCAGTTTAAATAATCTGGATCAAGTGTGGGATGGCTGAGAGTGTACCCACAATGGAAAGCTCAGATGAGGAGGTAAACAGTTACTTTTTAATTCTAAACATAATAATAAAAATGAAAGAATATATGTAGCACGTGCTGTCATGTTGAATTACATTTTAAACTGCATATTTTTCTCAATTACTAAGGAGTTCTATGATACATGCGATACCTTCTGTGAAATAAACTGTGAGGAAGGAGAGAACACTCAACCATCACCACAGTGTAAGTGTAACTCTATATAAGTGATCCAGTCTAATGACTGTATACATGCTCTGATGTGTAGATACTGAGATGCACTTCTTCTCTTCTCTTGTGACAGATGTTCCTCCACCAGGAGAAGTAACAGTTCTGAGTGCTGACCAGGAGACTGTTTCTCTTGGTTTACCACTCACTGATCACTCTGTTAGGTGTACACTGCAAATAGATTACTCATGTGACACACAGAGAAGCAGTTTGATCACAGAGGACTCCGGCACTGTGAAGGTTGAGGGACTGAATCCTGGGACTGAGTATACTTTCAGCATCATAAGGATTGCAGACAATGGAAATCGAAGCGAAGCAACCTCACTATCTGTCTTCACAGGTAAATCTCATACATCAAACAAACATGAAGGAAAGTGCTGTCTGAATGGTATTTGGGCTTTTAACTTATACAAATGTACTTCTTACACTGAGGTGTGCTCTCAATAATATATGTTATAAAGTTTCAGACATAAGAGGTGGTACATTGTATTTCTATGTGCATGAAGTGATTGTGTGTCTTTAATCTCCAGTTATAAGTGAAACTATTATTTCATTCCCACAGAGCCTCGTCCTCCTGGTAACATTGCTGTCTGTCAGATCAGCAGTGAGTCACTGACTCTGCATTGGGAGGCTCCTGCTGGTGAAGTGGAGAGTTACATCGTGACTTGTTGCAGTGATGGAGAAATTGTTGAGTTAACAACGGAGACAAACAAACTGACTCTCAACAACCTGAAGCCAGGGGTGTGTTACTCTCTCCAGGTCTCTGCACAACTTAAGAATGGAAGAAGAAGCAAACCAACTTCAACATCTGCACGAACATGTAAGTAAAATAAAATCACAATTGCAATAAAAGATGAAGCTGAAGAATACATTTTCAAACATTACATTATTAATATACACTTTTTACCATGACTCTGCAAAGGCTTCCAAAAGAAGAATCAAATTAAAGAGGAATAAATTACATAAAAGCAAATACAGTTTTCATATTAAAGATAAAGATGCCTTAAATCTTTGATAAACAAAGATCTTCTGAGAGCGATGTGAGCTTGTAGAGACATTAATTGATGTTTATTAAATTCTGGATGGCTGCCAGAGACAATATGTTTACCACAACCATCCAAAATACATAATTTAGAAATTAAGTCAATTCTTAATTTCAGTTTTCAGAGGCATTATGCAATATCTCAATGACACGTACCAACAATTTCACAATCTATATTATTAATTGTGTTTGGAATATTACAAGAAAAACCCCAAACCACAATTGAACTTTAATTAATACACACTTAACAAACAAATAAATGCAAACTTTTTTTGTTTTCTTTGATATTTTTCATGAATTGAAGTAAAAGATCTAAGACTTCTTCTCTGCACACAGAAGGTTTATTTCTCTCAATTTTGTTCAAATTCGTGTTAGTGACAGATTCTCTTCCAAGATATTCTATCCACCTGACAGGAGTGGTATATCAAGATGCTGATTAAACAGCATGACCATGACTCAGGTGAGCCTTGGACTGTGAAATGTGCAGATTTATGTTGAAAAATACATTTATTAGACACTTAAGTATGACATTTAATTTAAATAAATACAACTTAAATATACATTCAACTGTTTAATTAATATAAATTAATATTATCATCTAACTTTCATCATCACCTGACAGATTGAGTCACTCAATGCTTCAAACTGTCCAGCAGATACAGACTATATAGGCTGTTTTTGTTTCATATAATGGTAAAAACAAAAAAAAATACATGTTTGAATTATTATCATTGGAAAGCATTCAATCTTTTTTTTCTTCATAAAATTAAAAAATTCCCACTGACCCCCTGCAAATATATTCAACTGACAAGTTACTCAACTGCAACTCAGGGCTGGTTAATTCTGATGCATTATTGTCAGTTCCATGGCAGCCTAGACTTTGATTTCTTGTGCTAAAATGGAATTTTGATGCTGATTATACCACCAGAGCATAGTTCAGAGGGTTGTCAAAACATAAGCTTTTATGTTGCAATGTTAACCATCAATGCAGAGTGCAAATTAAAGAGTGCAAATTGGGTTGGTCAAAGTTATACAGTTTGACAGTAGAATTTCATCAAGACAACTTACCATGAAAATTGTTTTGTCTAAGTCTAAAAGTCCAATGTTTTAAATGTTATTATGTCTAAGCACAAAAAAATGGTATGTATAAATAAATAATGCAGTAATGCAGTAATAATAAAATAATGAAATACATTAATAAATGAAAAAATCAATACATTTCAGTAATGAAATATTTTGCATTTCTACATTAGCTATATATGCCCTATAACAAATATATCTATTTCTTCCTGAACTGTCTCCATTAAAAGGTTAGCCTTAGTCTGGTTTGCAGCACAGAACAGATACAGATCACCTGACACTAACACTACAAACACAGAGACTAAATATAAAAGTGAAGACAAGATGACAAGGCACAAGTTAATAATCATGGACAGGTAAAACTAATCAGGGTGAAAAATGACAAAATGTTTTTATATATACTAAAAATAAACTTAATTTAGTAGCAGTGATGAACAGTAGCCCAGAAAGCAAACAAGATATTCATTAGTATCTTGTGCACACCAGTTATTATTTTATGAACAGGAGATATGAAGATGAAAAAAACAAACAAACTACAACAATAAAATCATTTCTGGAGGATTGCAGGTTACTTCAGCTTGAATGCAAAGGCAGGTTGCAAAATTGTGCATTATGCACCATTTCCAGATATTTCAGCATATATGAGTGAATTACGTTATGTGTCAATTAACTTTGGATCTGTGTCTAATTAAAATGCAGATGATTGGCTCATATCCACATCTTTATATCCACAGGCACACAACTGGAGAGTTTATTGGAGGATCTGGGGCTGATGCAGCACTACAAAGAGAAGCTATCACTGAGCACAATACTTCAGATTGATGAGAAGACCACGAGTGATGAACCTGCCAAGAGTAATTCAGATCTTCCATTTTATTTTCTGAAGAAACTGATGATGGTTAATGTGACAGCTAGAAATGTGAAATGTACATCTGTAAGTGATTCAACCTATGATGCTACATCTGAAAAGACAAAGTTAGATATTGGTAATCTGTTTGACAGTCTCGATTCAGGTGATGTGCTGAACCCTCTTGACATAATCACTGCTCTCTTTTTGTGTTCTGATGGATTTGTACAGCAGGAAATGGCACTCAAAATGTCCATGTGTCAGTTTTCTGTGCCTCTGCTGCTTCCTAATTGTGACACAAAGCAATGCACACTCATGCTTTGGGCCTTGAGAGACATTGTTAAAAAGTACAGACCTCAGTCACTTTCAGAATCCAAGGGCTTTATTGAAGACAGAATTGTTGTCTCTGAACTTCCAATGATATCTTTTGTGAGACTGGGTGAGTGCTCCTTGTCCAAGTCAGAGATACTGAATAAGCTTCTGAGCAATTCTCAGCAGTACCATGACACCTTTATTCACCGTAACATGGACTGTGGTGACAGTCCAAGGAGAATATCCAATGGATTGGCTGAAATTACTTGGTACCTTCCTTGTGGGAACAAAAACATGGATGTTTTCAGTGAACCAGTGGCTGTAGCTAACCTTCGTGGGGACATTGCTACATTTGAGACAGAATTTTCTTTTTTGTGTCAAACATCTGCAGCAGTTTTTGTCTTCTTTGACAATTTGGACTCTCAGTGTGAACTGCTCACTAACCAAAACCACAAGGCACAGATCTTCTTGGTGGGTAACCATCAAAATCAAAAAAAGAACTTCAGCTTGGAGGCTCTAGAAACTACAGCAACCAAGTTGGGTTTAACTAACAGCAACATCCTTGTGAAGGCTAAGAACATGAATGATGCAGGCTTTGTCAAAAAAATGCGGAACACAGTCAGGGATGTAGTTGAGAACTCAAAGATGAAGATGAGAGTTGAGCAGATGGCTAACATTGCCCATGAATTAGGAATCTTGGTTGATGAAGACTCTCCAGATTGCCAGACTGCCAAGAAAAATGCAGATGCCATCACTGCAGAAATTACAGACATCCTAAAGTACAAAGAAGATGAGCTACCCTTGCAAGGCCAAATATGGAAGGAGCTGACTTGCTTAGAGAAGGAAGAATACCGGCTTCGAAAAGTTGGGTCTAAAAACATAGAAATGTACAAAAGTGATCTTCAGAAAGAGAAAACAAAACTTCGGGAAACACAGAATTCTTATGACATGTCAAAGGCAATGACATGTTTTATCAATGCAATATCAAATCCAGGGATAGAGAGGTGCTATTTCCTGAAATGGATGCGAATGAATCTCGATAACCTCTCTCGAGAAAAACTGTCTGTCCTCAGGGAGCAGTACAAAAAGAAATACAACTCTGAGAACAAAGAGGAGATCAAAGACATCGACAGACAACTTTCCAACAGCTCACTGGGGACTGAACACTTCTTCCGTGAAATGGGTCAGATCTATGAAGCATCAGTTTCTCTTCCAGAAACAGACCTATCACGTCAACAATTACAGCATCTGCCCAAACTATGTGCACAATTGTTGCTCGATGGATTTCCCCTTGAGCTTGTAGATGGAGATGCATCCAACATACCTCTCAGATGGGTGAGTGATGTCCTCTCTCAGCTCAATAACTTGGTGTCTCCTAAGAGTAAGATATTGGTAGTCACAGTTCTTGGAGTTCAGAGTACAGGAAAGTCCACTCTCCTTAACACCATGTTTGGAGTGCAGTTTGCAGTCAGCAGTGGTCGATGCACTCGAGGTGCCTTTATGTTGCTCATCAGAATCAATGAAGACGTTAAAAAAGTTCTCAACTGTGACTTCATGATGATCATTGACACTGAGGGCTTAAAGTCACCAGAGCTTGCACAACTAGATGATAGCCATGAGCATGACAATGAACTTGCAGCACTTGTTGTGGGGTTGAGTGATATCACCATTATCAATATTGCAATGGAAAATTCAACAGAAATGAAGGATATCCTACAAATAGTTGTGCATGCCTTTCTCAGGATGAAAGAGGTGGGCAAAAAGCCCAAATGTCAGTTTGTCCACCAGAATGTGTCAGATGTTTCAGCCCATGAGAAGAACTTACGAGACAGGAAACTGCTCTTGCAACAATTAAACGAGATGACCCAAGCAGCAGCCAAAATGGAAAAGAAAGAGGAGAACAAGAGTTTCACTGATGTGATGGAGTACAGTCCAGACACTGGGAACTGGTACATACCTGGACTCTGGAATGGAAACCCACCAATGGCACCCGTCAATGCAGGGTACAGTGAGGCTGTTTATGAGCTTAAGAAAAACATCATCCACATTTTGGGAAGTTGTGCGTCATCTTCAAATAATATCTCTGAGTTTACAGAGTGGATGACAAGCCTTTGGACTGCAGTCAAGCATGAAAACTTCATCTTCAGCTTCAGAAACAGCCTCGTGGCTGATGCATATATGAGGCTGTGCACAGAATTCAACAAATGGGAATGGGATTTCAAAAAAGAAATGTACACATGGGTTACAAATGCCGAAACAAGAATTTCCAACTTTGGCACTGTTGCTGTGAAATCTGAGATATCTGACATGGCAGAATTTCTCACTCATTTGAAAAGTGAAGGTTGCACAGAGCTGTCTAAATGGGAGACAAAGCTTCTTGAAAATCTGGAACAGTACTTCAAGCAAACAGAGGGTCATGTCTATCTTGTTGAAAGATACAAAGAGGACTTTGCAAACAGCGCAAAGAGCCTTCGACGAGAAATGGAAAGCTCTGTACTTAACCAACTCAAAGCAGCAGCTGACATCAGACAGGGAATGACAGAAATTGATAGAATCAAGGAGAACCACACAAAGCAACTAGAAGGGAGAGTGCACCGATTGATTGATGAATGTCGTAAAAAAAAAGTCAAGATGACAGACAAAGAGCTAGACGAAGAATTTAATAAGATGTGGAATGAAACAGTGAAAGAACTGTCTTGTCCGAAACAAAAGCCCACAGATGTCATCACAAGGGTGGCCCACCATCTGAGAGAAAATCTATCACATAAGGGGAGTCTCTATTGTGAATTATTAAGTCAGAAAAGACTGCAAGATTGTGGACAGGAGCCTTTCAAATGTACAGTTGAAGGATTGTACAAACAGTTCAAACACCAAGTTAAGAGTTGGTGGAAGAAGGAAGATCATGTAATGGCTTCACAAAAACTAGCTGACAGCATCATAGATGCTTGCACAGAGTTTGTGACTGAAAAAATGCAAAGAAAAAACAATTACCATGACACTTACATCCAGGAGATCCTACACATGATTGACAACAGGCTGCAAAACAACCAGAATGTTAAGATAGAGACTGAGTTTGAAGTTTCTCTAAAACAGCACATCTGTGCAGTTGCAGCCAGACAGTTCCAGAAAATGCATGAAGATTTCATACGTGTGAATGATCCCTACAGATGTCTGAATCAAAACAAAGACAAGTTTTGTGCTGATTTTAAAGATGTGTTTCATGGCCAAGACCAGTGCCAGAAGAAGGCTGAAGAATTCACAAACCGCTGCTTGATGCCTGCAGTCGAAGACTTTGTCAACCGTTCCTTGGGTCCTGACATCATTGGTGAAATGCAGACACTCTCTGAGTTTAGCACACGAGTGTCCTTCCAGTATTCACTTTTACTGTATTTGCTCTCAAAGAATGACTTTGAAGAGTATTTGAGCTATATTAACTCATATGAGGATTATGTAAAAGAATGGATCCTCAACAAAATAGTAGAACACTTCTCAAAAAAGACTACAACATTTAAATTTGAGGATCAACATCTCCAATCAAGTATCAATAGCATAAATGATGCTATCAACAAAGCCAAAACAGAGAAGACAGGCAACTTGAAGACATTTGTTGAAAATGTCTGTCAGGAACTTGGTGACAAACTGGTAATTTCCCAGGATGCTCTTCGTGCTTTCATGACCCTGAACAATGCTGACCAGGAACAGTTTGCTAATTGGCTCACTGAGTGTGTGAAGGACATGGCACAAGTTGTCAGAGAGAGGTTTAAAGAAACAAACATCCAAATGAAACTAACAACTCTTCATTTGAAGCCTCAAAATGAGCTTTTCACCAAACTGATTGGATGTGGTCATCAGTGTCCATTCTGCAAAGCACCTTGTGACGCAGGAGGACAGCAACATAAAGAGCACTTCACTTCACTACATCGGCCACAGGGTATGGGTAGGTTCAGGTTGTTTTTAACAATGGAACTTGTCACTGACATATGCAGTTCCTCAGTGTGCAGTGACAAGGAATTTAGTTGCATTGCCACAAAATTTGCATTTCACCCTTGTAAAGATTACAGAACAATTTTCCCAGACTGGCACATTCCTCCAGATGTGAGCCTTGAGGCATCAGACTACTGGAAATATGTACTGGCAACATTCAACAATAAGTTTGCCAAAGAATACAATGCACAGCCTGCTGATATTCCTGACACTTGGAAATCTATCACAGACAAGCAGGCAGAGGAGAGTCTGAAAAGGTCATTCAACATGAAGTGAGAGTTAAACTCTCTCCTCACATCCCTTGAGTGTACAGAGGTACACATCCTTTCATGGATATTTTGATCTAACTTGTTTTATGAAATAGAAGAGAATCACAAACATTAACATATCGCACATAAGATGACAAGGTTGAAGATGTCAGTACTCATTCGTCGAGAGACATTTTAACATGACGGTCTACATTATGTACATGAGAGAAAATCACTGCAAACAGTGTCGCCTCAGAGATTACATGGAACGTGTTTTTACCAAAATAATCTGCTTTTTCTGCATATTAATGTTGTTCTTATTGACATTTAAATAGTCTTTTACATGTTTCAGTTTGATTAAATCTGAGTTTGAGGTTGTGATGTTTGTCTGACAGATAAGTGCCATTATATTACTTCTGAAAAGATATACACACTTAATGAAGGCATCAAATTGACTTTGTTGAGTATGTGATGTCATATATTTACATTTACTGTTCAAAGATCACACAGTGTTTATGTGAGATTGTCATAATAAGAAGTTATGTTTTTTTCTTTTCATTAAGTAGGATATACGTTTGTTTTTGTTTCTCTAAAATATCTGATGACTCATTCTTCTTGCAGTAATGTCATAATAGGACAGAAAGTTCAACAAATCAAGGCATCAAAGTGACTTTTTATCAAATATGATATGCAAATATAGTTTTTCTCGATGTTTTTTGTTGAGTATGTGATGTCAAATATTTACATTTACTGTTTAAAGATCACACAGTGTTTATGTGAGATTGTCATAATAGGACATTATCTGATGACTCATTCTTCCTGCAGTAATGTCATAATAGAACAGAAAGTTTAACAAAGCATGATAAAATGTGATTATTAACTCTGAATTTAGAATCTGTTTTTGTTTCTGTATCTGATGCAAAATATTTTTATTAACAATCATTCAGTCTCAGTGTCAGCATGTAGGTTATATAGAGTTGTTTTCCTTATCCTAAATTTCTTAACTCAGACTTTAGAATCTCTTTGTTTTTATTTTCATGAAGTATCATGCATGTGGGATTGTTAATAAATATATAACTGACTCTTAATTCAATAAAGAGACAAAACTGAGATATTCTCAGAGTCTGGACTTTTCAGATTTACTCAACATTTCATCCAGAACATGAACGTCTTCACTGCTATATAACATCACTGTCAGGTCAACAAAACCTCCACACCCGCAATGCAACACAGTGTATGTCTGTCCCACGTGTGATTCAGTGGCTGCATGTAAACACTGCTGCATGTGAGGTGATCAAAAGAAGAGAAAAGCTTACACTTAGAAATGTACAGTTTTCATCCTCTTCCAGATGTTGTGTGTCTGTCTCTGTCCTGCCACCCACTTTGGTATTTTTCTTCACACATCCAGTTTCATCAGAGTGAGCAGACTGCAGTGAATCTGTCACAATGGCGCCCTCCAGTGTTAGCTTATAAAATAGACAAGGAAAAAGAACAGACCAAACTAAATCCCTTGTTTCTGTTCTCACCTCCAGTGGTGTCTTTGTAGCTGTGTTGTGGTGAGGTTTACTTCACAACCCCTCACTGCCTCCATATCCACAGTATGATAAGTAATCTTTATTGAAACTTATAATTTCTTTGTTTTTGTTTCTGTAAAATATCAAAATATTCAAAGAGTCAAAATATTAACATTTTTATGGAGCCATTGACATTTTTTATGTGTTTTGCATGGAGAGGGTGAAGTCTGTTGCAATCAGCAACTGCACCACTAGATGCCACTAAATCCTACACACTGATCCTTTAAAGGTGGGGTTAGTCATATTTAAAAAACATATTTGATGTTGAGTCACTTTCCCGGGTTGTCAAATAATGACACTTTGAGTTGACCTCCAACCTTTAAAGGAATTAAAAAATCATTCATTGTATATGCAGTATTATCAACATGTATTATATTGAAAAACAACTTAACCCAAATCCAGCCCCAACTGTGAGAACCACAGGACTGCAGTGAGTCACTTTCTAACAGATACAAAGCTAAGTGTGTGTTCACAAACATCCAATCTGATCCACTCCACCGGACATTTTAATACGACGTCTTATGCAGATGACATATTCTGTAGCCAGCCTCAACTAGCCATTTGAGGAAGTGCAGTTTTTGGCACTTCCGCATAGGCTTCAATTGCCACTTGGATGCTACAGGATACCCACGTGATAATGGGCAACATAATAAGGCAAATAAATAAATAAATAAATAAATAAATAAATAAAACTGACCTGTAGCAAGGATGGGTAATGCACCAATGAACTTGAAACTCTATTTATGAAACTTTTATTTATGTTGTTGGGACCTCAGGGACTACACATACGAAATCCATTCATTGTGTGAACTGAACTGGACCTTTATTGTGAAATGTCACAGGTGACTCCCTGACCTGGTGAACAAAACTCCAGGTCACCCTTTGTTCACTCCCTTGTCCTCTTCTCCACTGTTCTCAACAGACCTGAAGGGTCCCTGAATCTCGGTGGTCTGCACGATGTAGACCACTGTGGAAAGATCTCTCTGGTCAGCACACCACAACCGTAACTGTAACAAGCGACAAAACTTGACGTTTGTAAATTCAGGTTCTGTGATACAGCTAGGTTGATGTTAGTTATGATTTGCTTTACACAGATACAAACTACATTTTTAGATCACACACATGAAACACACATACACACCTTTGTTGGCCTTAAACATATTCACAGGGGTGGAGAGGAAACTTGAAGCTCTACATGTTTCTTTGTCTCTGATGTTTCATGCTCGTGCATGCTGAACATTGTGTATTGTATAGGGACACACACATATTCTTTGCAGCATAAACCCTCATGTGCATGCTCTCACACACTTACACACAAATGCTCTCTTCCATGGACAAATCATTTGTTTTTTAAGTTAGTACACCCTGAATGATATTTGCCAATCGGATGCTTTAGCAGAGTATCAGAGGGGGGCATCACATTGGCCAGCCGCGGATACCTGTAACGCACTGACAGTCAATCAGAATGTAGTATTTTCTTGCTTGCTGTCCCTGGTACTAAATTTTGCTTTCCCTGGCAGTAGTACTGAACTGCTGCACCAGTTGTTTAAAATTTCACATGTAAGACAGGTTGAAATCTACACCATTTTATTATGAAATAGTATAATATATAACATTAAATTTAAAAATAATTTTTATAGAGGAATATATATTATTACACTGCAAAAATAAACAATTATGACTGATATTCTGTTGTATGAACAAAAAAAGTATAGTATCATCATATTTGACCTACTATTCATAATGAAAATAAGTTGGGCCAGTGATGAAATCAAGCAAAACAAGGTTTTTAATTAGAAATCAATGTTTTATTAAATCTGTTGTACCTTCAGTGAAGTTTAGAAAGGGCTAAAACAAATATAACTTGGGAAATTAACTTGAAGTTGTGGAAAAATAATCAAAACAAGAAGGACTAAAAACAAAATAAGTTAAAAAAAAAGAAGTGTCTGAGTAATAACTGAGTTCTCATGCATAGATGCTACACAAGAAATATATAACAAGATTGATCAGAAATATATAAGATCATTTAGACAATCAAATAGATCTAGTGCACACAGTTGCAGTTAAGGTTAAGAACATAAAAAAGTTAAGGACATACAGTGGCCAAAATGATCAGAACACTTGGCATACTTAAGAGGTTTCAGTTGTTTTTGTTGAACTGGTCATTAAAATACCCATAAAATGAATGAAATATCTACAATGTCATCATTATGCTCTATAAACCATTTTCCTGTCTTGAGATGCAGTCCAAGCACTGTAAGTACACTTTAGACTGCCATGATGCCACCAATTCACACCAGAACCAAAAGGGGAGAAGTAGAAAAATGAAACTTTCAGTCAGACAAGTGAAGCATCTCAAAATTCTCAGTCTTAAGGACCGAGGAAGGACCTCACGAGAACTGCGTGACGAGATCAACGCCACAATGACTAATGGTGCAACAGTGTCTTCAAGAACTGTGTGTTAGAAACTGGGTGAAGAAGGACTTGCGGCAAAGAAAGCATTACTGAAAGAGAAACATAGAGTGAAACACCTGAAATTTGCAAAAGAACACAAGAAATGAACTAAGGGAGATTGGTATAAAGTGTTGTTTGAAGTTTGAACAGTTTGGCAACAAGTGAACAGTGTATGTTGGACGGAGGGAGGGGGAGAGATATAAAAATGAGTGTCTCTTGCCAACAGTTAAACACAGAGGGGGTAGTATTATGGTGTGGGGGTGACATCAGCCTCATGAACAGGTGACTTAATGAAAATTGATGGCATCATGGATAAGAAAGTATACCACAACATTCTGGTGAGACACAGAATAGCATCTGGGAGTTATCTTAATTGGCCTGGATTTATTTTCCAAGAGGACAAGGACCATAAACATTCTTCTAACTATTGAACTACCTGTGACAGAAGGAATCTGCTGAAACATTGAAAATGATGGACTGGCCCCCTCAGAGTCCGGACCTCAACCCCATAGAGCAAATTAAACTGGATAGATCTATTGTACATTCAAAGGAACGCCTTTGGCTTGAGTTGCAGAAGGCATGGGATAACATTAGTGTTGAAGTTCTCAGGAAATATATTGACACAATGCCAGAGAGGTGTGCTGCTTTAATTGCTGCAAAAGGTGGACATGCTAAATATTAAAGTTAAAAGTGGATCAAATCAGTAGGACTCACTTCATCTAATATTTGTTGTGCTCAGAGTAACCATTTGCATGTTTCATGAACATTATGAAATGAAATCATATTTTGGAGGCAAAAAAAGGTCAATATTTTCTGCCAGGTGTTCTAATAATTTTGGCCACCACTGTAAAAACAGCCAACCAGCTGATCGTCCTCTGAAGCTGCTTGAGTTGTGGGCTTTTTCGACTCATAACGCAGGAGAGATAGGATTGCTTCTATTTCTTTTCTTTCTACTTTTTTTCCATGTTGACCTGTGACATATGAGGAAAAAAACATATTAGATGTACATATTAGACATGTATGTTATGTGTAAAATTTGACCTTTAATGTAATTTGATAACTGTAAAAACAGTTAAAATCAAAAGGAGGGTGGGGGAGGCTGCTTGACACAATTGTGAGTCCTCCCTCACTTGTCACCTAAGCAGGCACCTTGGGCCTTTGGGGTGTTATGGGGGACTTGAAACAGTCAGAGAGTGCTCACACACAAACACCTTTCAAGTTGCCCTGAACCCTACTCACCCCCTGACACCCCCCTCTGCCCCACCCCCCCATTTCTGCATCTTAATTACTGTTTCAGTACTATACTGCCATATTATATCATATATATCATATATACTGTATCATATACTGCTACCCCACTACCATGCACCGTTTGTTTACATATAGGCCTACACAATGTGTTAATTAATGACAGTAATGATAGTTGAACTGGAGTAAGTAAGAAATAAAAGTCTTGTGTATCTAACGTTACTGGCAAGTTTTGCCACAGAGAGAAGCCCAAAGATCCTGTCATGTCATTCAAAGTGCAAAACTCCATCCTCGTTCATCTAGTTCTAAGTATAAAAGTCCGTTTTTAGTAGTTGATCTATGAATTGTGCGGCTGAGCTGCCCTCTGCTCCCTCTTCCAGGCCAAAAATCTGAAGGTTGTTTCATGGGTTTCTTTCCTTTCTTCTCTTGGTCGGTCAATCTTTCTTGTAATATTTTCTGTTGCTTCAGTGTTTGGAGCAGTACCTCTTTTACCTCCGCATTCCAGTTTTCCGTCTCTTCAATTCTCTCCATAATTCTCAGCGTTTGTGTCGCTAGTTCCTTCCCTGTGTCTGCTTACTTTTGATTAATGTCTCTCTTAAAATCCTCGAGTTCTTCCTTAAGTTCTCTTTTCATTTCCTCTTTGAGTGTGGCGAGCTCGTTTTTCTTCTCCATTTTGAAGTCGTTGATTTCTTTAATGATGTCTTTCAGACCTGCACGTAGCATTTCAACAGTTCCAGTCTCCGTGCTTTTGTCTTCTTCCCCCATGTCCGACATGTCATCAGTCAGTTCGGGTTGTTTAACTGGGTTTTTGGTACTTTTTCGTCCTCTTGGTTTTCCTCCCCTTTCCATGTTCAGAGCCAAAATGTTATAACTCGTTTTAATAACTGAGTTCAGGGCTTGAATTTCGAATTTCGATCGGGAGCTAGCTGTCTATGCTGCCATCCTGAGCTGGGTCCCACGTGACCTCCCAAACTTTTATTATTTTTAATGTATTTATTTTATCACCACATAATTTTATTTAACACAAAAATAACTAATAATTAGCTTTTACTACAGCAAAAAAGGAGGGACTCAAAAAAAAAAAAACTGATGAGAAAAATTTGAAATTTGATTAATAAAAAATCTAACAAATCAACAGCACGGCCAACAGACCTAGCCTGTTTGGCGTCTTGTTGTATGTGCAGGTTTACATACACATAATGAATAAATGTCTGTGATGATCACATTGTATCATGTCATTTATTTGACAAGGTTTGTGCTTGTTAAACTGTAAATGGATTTGATTTAGTTATTGAATACAAATCAAACTAAGAGTGAGATCAATTACTTAAACCAGTACAGAGTACAGAGCCACTTTGTACTTGAAAAGTTGGGCCCTGAGGTCAAAAAAGTTAAGAACCCCTGCTCTAGAAGGTGATTGAGAGTGTTACATGTTAGCTACTTAGTTGGGCTACATACTGTCTGTTCTTAGTCTTGGTCTTGCCTTGGTTTTGACCCCTCAAAGTCGTGATGTTGTCTCTACCTTTATACACTCTGGTCTTGGTCTTGGCTTTGTCTTGGTTTAGGTGGTCTTGTCTACAACACTGCAAATGATGTCCTTGAAATGGTTTAATGAGGGTTCAAAAGAAATCCAGAGCTACACTCTTGCAAGAGGATCAGAGCAGTGTTTAAAATGACTGACAGAGTCATGGCAGAGCCCCACCAAGCACGTCTCTGTCATGTCGCGGTGCGTTCTCCACATGACTTCATACTCAACCAGCAGTGTTTCAGGTTTCTTGGTTTATGTGCTTCTATCATGAGTAAAAATGTTAC
Organism: Argyrosomus regius; assembly: GCA_946959425.1. Classification (NCBI taxonomy): domain Eukaryota; kingdom Metazoa; phylum Chordata; class Actinopteri; family Sciaenidae; genus Argyrosomus; species Argyrosomus regius. The sequence continues at coordinate 69,960 of CAMPSB010000353.1, read as the reverse complement.
ATAGTTGAATTGTTTCCGTTTTGGTTGTTATTACGATCAGAAGTTTGCACACAGTGTTTCTATTTTGAAAATTGATCACATTCTCAATGCCGTTTGTGTGTCTGATTTCCAGCCAGCACACAGAACGCTTCGCATCGGTGGTATTTAGCCATAAAAGAAGACAGGATGTACTTATATCTATATGTGAATGGTGTACGCAACTAGACAGAGACAATCTGCAAGACTGAAAGAAAAACTTCACCTTCACTGATGAGTAAAAGTTATCTGAGGAGATAAGCAGAACTGGTTTAGCTTGGTTAGGTATCGGTACAAGTGTGTGTGTGTGTGTGTGTGTGTGTGTGCGTGCAAGGTCAGAAGTGCCCATGCATGAACAGTGGAAAATCACTGAGAGCAAAATGATCAACATCATTAAATGATGCAATACAATGATACAATATATGTACAAATATATTGTATACACCTCACAGACACATTTCTATACATTTTATCTGCACATAGTAGTTTAATCTTTTTAATCTTTATGTTAAGCCATCGAGCTCCTGGTTTTAAGCTGCATTTATGTCTATATCTGTGTCTGGACATTGAGAGCAAAGTGAAACTGGATCATTCCATGTATGCATACACATGGCTAATAAACGTAATTCTGATTATGAATCTGATTCCTGGTCAAATAGTCCTTACATAGCCTTGAGGTGTGTTTTGGCTCATTTTCCTGTTAAAAAAAACAGTTGATCGTCCCACTGAGTTTAAAGCACGTGGGATGGCATGTAGCTGCAGAATGCTATGGTAGCCAACAGTGTCATGTAATGTTCAAAAAAAAAAATCCTCACAACCAGAGATGCAACAGCAGTCATATGAAATCTCAATGACATGTATCAACTATGTTTCTGGCAGGATTGGAGTGGTAATGTTAAATAAAGGGAGAGTAAACCCTTATCCTGTGGTGGACCCACAGGGACCTTGATGGATGGACAGATGGAGCTATCAGTCTCTATCTCATAACTAATGTCAAACTAAACACAATTTTTGACAGGGGTCTATAGAGTTATTTATTTGTGCTGAACATAACAGCTGTGAAACCATTAGAAAGTAATCTTTTTGTCTCTTTCTGTCTCTTTCTCTCTCTAGTGAAATTTGAGTTCATCTGCATAACAGTGTCCAAAAGAAAACACACAGCAGGCTGTAAATGCTGCAATACGCTTACTGAGAAGGCTTGGACCACACCTCACCCAAGGAGATTTGGCAAATATTCACTACATGTTAGCTACTTAATTGGGCTACATACTGTCTGTTCTTAGTCTTGGTCTTGCCTTGGTTTTGACCCCTCAAAGTCGTGATGTTGTCTCGGCCTTTATACACTCTGGTCTTGGTCTTGGCTTTGTCTTGGTTTAGGTGGTGTTGTCTACAACACTGCAAATGATGTCCTTCAAATGGTTTCATGAGGGTTCAAAAGAAGTCCAGAGCTACACTCTTGCAAGAGGATCAGAGCAGTAATGACTGACAGAGTCACGGCAGAGCCCCACCAAGCACGTCTCTGTCATCTCGCGGTGCGTTCTCCACATGACTTCATACTCAACCAGCAGTGTTTCAGAAGCGCAGGGATTTGCCCGCCAGACTTTGTTAACTTGTTCAGATTTGGTCATTTTTCCTTGGTTTATGTGCTTCTATCATGAGTAAAAATGTTACATAGTTGAATTGTTTCCATTTTTGGTTGTTATTATGATCAGAAGTTTGCACACAGTGTTTCTATTTTGAAAATTGATCACATTCTCAATGCCGTTTGTGTGTCTGATTTCCAGCCAGCACACAGAACGCTTCGCATCGGTGGTATTTAGCCATAAAAGAAGACAGGATGTATTTATATCTATATGTGAATGTTGTACGCAACTAGACAGAGCCAATCTGCAAGACTGAAAGGAAAACTTCACCTTCACTGATGAGTAAAAGTTATCTGACCCCCAAACCCCACCGGGCCCGTTGCGTGTGCGCTGCGTCATTGCTAGTAATACGCGGCCAGTCTATGTATCAAACCCCACTGGCTCCGCCGTGGTCCGTTTTAGAAGCGTCCCAGAAGCGGCTCTCCGCTCACCTACGCGTGAAATATGCGTCTGTTCTATTTTTGACGTGAGGAGATAAGCAGAACTGGTTTAGCTTGGTTAGGTATCGGTTCAAAAGTGTGTGTGTGTGTGTGTGTACGTGCGTGCATGCAAGGTCAGAAGTGCCCATGCATGAACAGTGGAAAATTACTGAGAGCAAAATGATCAATATCATTAAATGATGCAATACAATGATACAATCAGTGACGTGCGGTGAGGTTCATGGCTGGTGAGGCACTGACTCCATCAGAATCAGATTTACAAATATATGAACCCAACAGAGTAGATTATTCACCATTTGACAGCAAGGCCTGGCTCAATTCGTGGCAGCGGCAGATAGTAGTGGCACTTCCTGCTTCCTGCCTTCCACTCCAGTTGCCGGTGTTGTATCGAGCTTTGTTTCCTCGTCGAGATGTGTTTCCCCCTGGCAAACAGGAGTTTCTGTGTCGTTATTGGTGACCACTGTTCCTCAAATTCCTCCACAGGGATCTATTCTCGGCCCTATTCTGTTTTCATTGTATATGCTACCTCTGGGATCAATTATAAAAAAACACAACCTGTCTTTTCACTTCTATGCCGACGATTTGCAGATATATTTGCCCATGAGACCAAACGAAAACACTGCACTTACTAACCTGCTAGACTGCATTACAGATATAAAGCAGTGGCTGGCACAGAACTTTTTGCACTTAAATGACAGTAAGACTGAATGCATTTTGTTTGGTTCACCATCTGTGTCGGGTGTTTTCACCACAAACGTTGGCACTCTGGCACCCCCCCCCTTTAAATCAGTCAGTCGGCAGGATCTCGAGAAGGCAATCCATGCTTTTATTAGTTCCAGGCTGGACTACTGCAATGCCCTTTATGTTGGCCTCAGTCAGTCTTCAATTTCTCGTCTCCAACTTGTGCAGAACGCTGCTGCCCGATTTTTAACAAGCACATCCAGACGCGAACACATTACCCCTGTGCTGTCGTCACTCCACTGGCTTCCAGTCCATTTTAGAATTGATTTTAAACTTCTGTTGTTTGTTTTTCATGCCATTAATGGCTTGGCCCCCTCTTATCTGTCAGAGATTTTAACTATTCGTAATTGTGGCAGAGCCCTGCGCTCTTCGGGTCAGCTTCTGTTAGAGGTCCCTAGGTCAAGATTTAAACAGTGGGGCGACCGTTCTTTTGCCGTCGCTGCTCCCAGATTGTGGAACAAACTGCCCCCTGACATTCGCACCACTACTGATCTCAGCCTTTTTAAATCGAAGCTTAAGACCCACTTTTTTAGATTGGCGTTTAATTCTGACTAGGGCAGTACGGTTTCTTAGGTGTACTTTTTCTGTTTGCTCCTTTCTGTGTATTTCTGGAAGGTTTTTAATACCCTGCAGTGCTGTAGCACTACAGCACTTTAATTGTATTTGTATGTTATGTTTGTGTTATGTATTGTTTTATGGCCTTGTTGTAAAGCACTTTGGTTACCTTTCGGCTATTGTAAAGGGCTATACAAATAAATTTGATTTGATTTGATTTGATGTAGTCCCACCCCCTTCCGAAATGGCCCGAAGGGCGAAGGAAGCGCGCGTTCACAAAAAGCTTGCCCCTAACCCTTACGAATTAATGCAGAAATCACATGATGGAAATGTTACTTCCATCTTGTCTAATACAACAATGACGACTGTTTTATAAAATAAAAAATAAAAACAGATGATCAAAGCAGCAGTAGTTGCCGTGGCAGACCAGAAGCGCCACTACTAGCTGCTGCTGCCATGAATTGAGCCAGCCCTTTCTCCCATTTAATCAGCAGCAGTTAACGGGTTATGTTTCATATTGTTGTGGAGAATTTGCTGAAATCAAAGCTCAATGGTGAGGTCAGGAGGGAAGAAAGTGTTCAGGAGCCTCTGATGTCTTATGCTGTAGTATTTATTGACACTTGGCCAAGGAGAATTAGAGACACTCTCAAAGTTCATCAGAAGTGCCTGAGTCGGTCTCACATTCTGCCCAACTCATCCTGGTGGATAGATTTTAAACCCAAAGATAACGCCACAAATACTATACGCCCAGAATTAGCCAAAGAGAATGTTTTTACCCATGCAGGTGTTATTGTCAGCATATTCTAGTCTGGAGACACAGATGTCTGTTTACGCAGATTGGAACGTCAACGGCCAGCTATCTATTATGTCTAGGAAGGCAGCAATAGGTCTCTTCGACCCTGGCCACCACAGTGTTGAGATAGACTGGCACCTACTGTTCCCAACCAAAGCCAAACAATTAATACTGCCGTGGACCTCAAGGCCCACATGTGACCTCATGTAACCTAAGGATAGAAAATTCCATAACACATACAGTATATATCAGCATTCTACATACAAACTGTAGCCCACGTGACGCACATTTCATTTAAAAAAACGTTATTATGGTCTTACCTTGAAGTCCATGCGTCGATCCTTCTGGACAAAAATGTCCGTTACTTTTTTGTAGAAGTCGTCCTTGTCTTCTTTCAGTTTTAAAAGTCTCTCCATCTCAATGGAGATCACTGCCAGGGAAGAAAGCCGTCCTTGATCAGTCCTGTTCCGACTGTATGTCTTGATTCTTTTCAGTGCTGAGAATGGCCGCTCCACTGACGCTGTCGTAGCAGGTACAGTGAGCACCAGCTGGAGTAACTTTGTTGCCTCAGGAACAGTCTGAATGAGATCCTTCTGGGCCAAAAAGTTGAGAAGCTGTCCAGGAGATTTACATTCATTCCTCACTGTTTGTGAGCTATACAGTCCGATGAGATCCGCCTTTAGTCTCAAAGAACTTGGCGTATTTTGACAGGCTCTGCAGTTTCGTCTCATCAAAATGTTGTGACATTTCACTGAATTTTGCGCAATCCACCAAACCAAGGAAAGCTAGCTCACCAAAATGATCAAAGCTGGCCTTCATTTGATCACTGATGTTGTCCAGAATGATACAGAACACTTGTCTCCGTTCATCTCTGACCGACTGTCTGACTCTGTTTCCACTTTCTGTCAGGCCAAGTGCGCTGCATTTCTGCTCAAATCGGTCATAGAAACTGTCAAACTCCAGTCTCATGCGCCCCAGAGCTGCAACGGTGTCGCGGATACGCGCAAGACAATATCCAATGTCCATCACTTTCTTTTGCAGCACTCTGAAAAGTGCGTCAGTTTCATTGAAAATGCGCTCATATGCCGTGAGGAGAAAGCATGTCGATGCTTTTGACAGCCACCGATCGTATCCTGCTGCCGTCATCAACGTGTCATTATCCCAGCTGTCAGGATTTTCCATAATAATGTGGAATAATGCATGCAGGTCATTTTGGTTCATGCTTATGGTCTGCAGCAGCCTAGAGTTAGAGCTCCATCTTGTAGGCGCTGCTCTGGGTAAATGGTGCTTGACAACATCATCCAGCAAGTGGGTGCGCTTTGTGGACTTGCTGAAAAATGCCCCTAGTCCCTCCGCTGTTTTAAAAAACACACAAGACTCGGGCATGCACTTTACTAAATGCAACAGCACCAGGTTCAGCTTGTGTGCGTAACAGTGGGTAAACATTCTCTTTAATTTTAGCCTGCACCCCATTAAGCTCTGATGCCATTACAGCCGCCCCATCATAAGTCTGAGCTACAAGCTTGTCAACACAGTTATATTTCTCCAACACTCCCAGGACATACTCAGCTATGGCAGGAGCGCGTCTGTCTGCACTCACGCCTCCTTCACCTGGCAGTCTGCTTCAGTTTTAGCCACATAGTGCAAAATGACAGAGATCTGAGCTTTGTTTGTGACATCGGTGGTCTCGTCTACTTCTACAGCAACAGATGGGGCTGCACTGATCTCCTTTTTAATGTCATTTGTAATGACATCGCCGACCGCTTCGATTAAATCATTCTGTATTCTGTTCGACAAGCCAGAAAATAAGTGGATGTCTCCAAATGTCTAGCTAGCCTGTCATCTTTCTCAGCAAAAGCATACAGGAGCTCAACATAGTTGCCACGATTAGCAGAGCCTGTACTTTCATCATTTCCACGAAATGCCAGCTGCTGTTTGGCAAGGAAGCAGGTGGTATTGATGAGATCTTTTAAAATCTCTCGGTTCTCCTTTACCTTAGCATTGTGGATGCTGATGTTCAGTCTCCGCTGTTCATCCAAAGCCAAGTCGATCCTGGAGATCCCAAAAGTTTTTAGCACGATCTGGCTTTGAATGTGAGTGGCAGACCCCTCATGTTTGTTGAGGCTTCTCTGCAAATCCTTCATGTCACGATATCCCATCTGAGTCCAGACATTGTCACAGGTTGAGAAAAGAAGGCAGGGAAAGCAGAAAAGGCGGTTCCTCACTGGACATCCACACAGCCAGTCTTTTCGTGTATACCACTCAGTTTGAAAAGAGCGGGTAATCTTCTGTCCTGTAGTCTGAAGCAAACCTTTCAGCTCCGGTGTTGGTCTTCCTTTAATTATTACCTCCTGTTTCAATTGAAAATCCAGTTTAGAAAATTGCTTGAGCTTGGATATAAAATCCTCCATTCTGAAACCAGGTGGGGCGAGAGGGGAAAAAAATTGTCACTGCACTTGACTCACTAATTGTAACCATGGACTCTAAGATTGTTGCTAGCTCGCTGTCACTTACTCTGCAGCTGCAGAGTAGCATAAGAATTTCTGGGCTCACGAGTGCCCCCTACGTTGAGGCAAGAGAACTGCCTGCCTCACCTAGTGCCTCTTCACTGCTGTTGTAAGCTCGCTGAGCACACAAAACTGGTTACACACATATATTATATACATCAGCTAATCTATGGAAAGTCAGGGGGGCATATATTAAAAGTATTTGAAACATTTGATTGGCGACATACAGAGAGACAGTAACACGCTCTCATTGCATGGCAGAGCACAGTTTGTGAGGGATTGCGCAATCCAAGGTGAGGCTCAGCTTGCTGCTGCCTCACAGTGCGTCTCTCCCCGTATTTGAACGGAAATGCAAAAATTCAGCGATTTTTAATAAAAAAGAATCCAAATTGTTTAAGTTAAATGGAAAATCAGTTTATAGTTCAAACCATTTGATAAATATAACCATTTAATTTATTTGTTTATTATATATTTTATTTTTTCCATGATGGCAGGTGAGGCTCTGCCTCCCCTGCCTCTCCTGACCGCACGTCACTGGATACAATATATTGTATACACCTCACAGACACATTTCTATACATTTTATCTGCACATAGTAGTTTAATCTTTTTAATCTTTATGTTATGCCATCGAGCTCCTGGTTTTAAGCTGCATTTATGTCTATATCTGTGTCTGGACATTGAGAGCAAAGTGAAACTGGATCATTCCATGTATGCATACACATGGCTAATAAACGAAATTCTGATTATGAATCTGATTCCTAGTCAAATAGTCCTTACATAGCCTTTAGGTGTGTTTTGGCTAATTTTCCTGTTGAAAAACAAATGATCGTCCCACAGAGTTTAAAGCGCGTGGGATGGCATGTAGCTGCAGAATGCTATGGTAGCCAACAGTGTGGCATGTTAAAATGCTGATTAAACAGCATGATGATGACACATGGCACCAGGTGAACCTCGGACTGGTCACAATGAAGGATCACTCAAAAATATGAAGTTTTATCTTAGAAAAATATGTTTATTAGACACTGACCTATGACTATTTCACTAAGAGCTACCAATTTTTGTCCCAGTCGGGCAAAGTCATGACCCTGAGAGTATACACATGTTCTGTGACAACCACAGCATATCACAGAGGAAACATTCACTTTTTTCCATATTGCTATTTTATTGACCGATCAACCTGATCTTTAAGACTGTGAATGATTCTTATTCCGTTACACTGAGTTGTTCAGCTTCTCCTGTTTTGATCTACATACTTTATCTATGTCATACCACCAGGCCAGTACAATGAATGATTCATGAGATACAAAACAATTCTTTAACAGTAATTTTTATCATCACTGCAGTTATTTTAATGCTTTATGTGCATTTATTTGTCTTCTCTAAAATGATGATAGAAGGCTGTACAGTTCGGTACTGCGGAGCAGATATTATTGTGAATTATACAACAAGTAGGTCCGACCGAGCAATCTGATTGGTCAACTAGACGTTTAGAATGTGCTCAAATCAGCATGACAGCACACCTGACTCATCACTAAAAATATAACTCTGCCATCTCCACATTGTCACATCCTGAAATATAGAACATGTAAACAATTACAAATTAGTCCACTGGTAGTCAACTTTAATAAAGTAATACATCTCAATTTTAAATATCAGCTGTCTTTAATGAATATTCTGTGTGTTATGGAGCTGTTAGACCACCTTGTTAATACAGGTATGTATCTCGTTAATATAGGTGTGTACCTCGTTTGTGTGCAGCACGTCGGAGATCAAACAGTTCAGTGAGCGCAGAGAAAATGTTGTTTTTGAACACTAAAGGTGGACTAATATTGACTGAAGAGAAATATTTGGTTAGATAAAAACATGTTGTTCATTTCGGAAATGATTACATCGATCTTTGTTCAATACATTTTGACTTTTGGACTTCACAACGCTGTGGATGTACAATGTCAAAAAACAGTTATACAGCAGACAGACTGCCGTCTCTTTTAAACACAGGACGGATAACCAGGTTAACTTGTCACCACACCTGGCTCTGGTATTCTGTGACCACACCTGGCTCTGTTACCGTATGAGCCCTCTGTGTAATTTGCTGATAGGGTTTCAAAATATTGTAAGATGAGATTTATTTTTAAATCTAAAGTTATTAGATAATTGGTATAATTTAATTCATAAGTATTTGTATTCTATTCCTTAAGTCAGAACAGGAACTATATTTTGTGATACACCTTGCCTTTAATAAGTGATAGTTAATATTGGCGGAGTGATACAGTATAATGTATCACATGTTGGTGAGTGTTCAGTTGCCCTATTGTTGAGACAGACATTAAAGTATTCATGCTACACTGAAGAAACAGTCCCCGTGCGTTTGCTTGACCCACAGCCTGTAACTAATTTAATTTAGTCAAAGTCAAGTTTATAGTTAACGCTAAGAGTAACCAGCGTTACAATATGAATGATGTATGGTATCATTGTGTGTTTGGCTGTGCACAGAAATCTAATCGCTTATGGGTTAATTAGCTAAAAGATTAATCAGTAAGTTTGCACTTACATTACTCTTTACTGTGTGGCCAATTATGTGGACACACCAACTCAATGTGAAGCTCATGGTTTTTGAATAAGATGCAAAACAATTACATCTGCGTGAAATGTCATATGATGTTCATATATTTCTGGCCATCTATAACTGATAATATACAATCTTGTCTTATAAATGAAGATTTAATATCTTATGTTTCTTATATTTACATGTTTAAAGCAACATATGATTAACTCAGATTATCTTAGAAACCAACCTGTGTTAAAACAGACGCAAGAATTCTTTCTTCATTAAGAACATTTCAGTAGAATACAAGGCCAAGGCTCCAACAAGGCTATGTTGTTGATGAATAATATATAAATAAGATAAACCAAAAATATAGGACATTTACATAATAAAGCAAAAATTCTTCCATCATTCAACGTAAAATGGTCGTAAAATGTCAAATGGCTTGTGTGGTCACAGAATACCAGAGCCAGGTGTGGTGACAAGTTAACCTGGTTATCCATCCTGTGTTTAAAAGAGACAGCAGTCTGTCTGCTGTATATGTTATTTTATTATGAACATTAAGTATGCTCATAGTGAGCTGCAATAATTCTCTGTCTTTCATTCAATTTGTCACAGTGATATGTGTTCGAATCCCGTAAAAATGTTTTCCTCTTTTTTTTTGTTCAAAAGGCTGAATATTTTTTCTGACACATGTTTACTAAAGCAGGCTCCATAGACATATTTAGAAAATGTATTTAAGATTTTTTATTAGAGATTTAATAGAGACTTTAGCAGGAACAGCTAACTTTGCTCTCCGCCCATTTACAAACAAGCGACGTTTAAAAGAGATGGAGTACATGATGTGTTCACACAAATAAGACTGCAAGGACGAGTCAGGTCTGTTTTTTTTGACATTGTAACATTAAGGGTATGAAATTAAACAAAGAGGCATCTACAAGGACAACATGTCCTTTTTTCACGTTTAGTATGCATTTGGACGCATTTGGCTGACGGTTGCCAGTTAACGTGGTCACAAGTTAATACGTAACACCGGTCAAAACGTAATCTTCACCAAAACTGATAAAACACAATGATATGGACAGAGTGTGGGTCCGGACCCGGGAACGCTGTCCGCCGATTAGTGACCTGTGCTGTAGAGCTTTCAGGAACTCTCAAACTTGGCACATGCTCTCTGTATGTAATTATGCTACAGTGGATGGGGGTCTGTGTTCAGGACAATAGACATTTATTATATATAATCTTTAATTCAAAAATGCTTTGACAGAAATTCAGTATATGCTCACAGTCCATCAGTTCCTCTATTTCAGCAGCTTCCTGCCTTCAGCAAAGGGGCATACCAGACAAATAAGTTTTGCTTTCCTGGGAATCTGTTTCTGAGAAACAAAACTCAAAGTGACCACACCCAGAATAAAAGGACACACCTGCAACAGACGAGGACAGAGCTTTATGCTGAGTGCAGATACTTAACATACAACAGAATATTGGATCTGCACATTATCATGAATGAATCTACAAAGGTAGGCTGCAATTTCTCTGTCACTGATTCTTTTTGTCGGCTTTCCATAGACTGAAACAGAAGAATGACTCAGCATATATCTATCTATCTTTTGAGGCTATAGAGGGCTGATTACAGTATTTTATCTCTGGTTTGGTCTATACTGTAGTCTAGTCTGTTACAGGGTTCTTTTTCTACTTTCAGTGAGATGCAGTTTAAATAATCTGGATCAAGTGTGGGATGGCTGAGAGTGTACCCACAATGGAAAGCTCAGATGAGGAGGTAAACAGTTACTTTTTAATTCTAAACATAATAATAAAAATGAAAGAATATATGTAGCACGTGCTGTCATGTTGAATTACATTTTAAACTGCATATTTTTCTCAATTACTAAGGAGTTCAATGATACATACGATACCTTCTGTGAAATAAACTGTGAGGAAGGAGAGAACACTCAACCATCACCACAGTGTAAGTGTAACTCTATATAAGTGATCCAGTCTAATGACTGTATACATGCTCTGATGTGTAGATAATGAGATGCACTTCTCTTCTCTTGTGACAGATGTTCCTCCACCAGGAGAAGTAACAGTTCTGAGTGCTGACCAGGAGACTGTTTCTCTTGGTTTACCACTCACTGATCACTCTGTTAGGTGTACACTGCAAATAGATTACTCCTACATACAGAGAAGCAGTTTGATCACAGAGGACTCCGGCACTGTGAAGGTTGAGGGACTGAATCCTGGGACTGAGTATACTTTCAGCATCACAAGGATTGCAGACAATGGAAATCGAAGCAAAGCAACCTCGCTATCTGTCTTCACAGGTAAGTCTCATACATCAAACAAACATGAAGGAAAGTGCTGTCTGAATGGTATTTGGGCTTTTAACGTATACAAATGTACTTCTTACACTGAGGTGTGCTCTCAATAATATATGTTATAAAGTTTGGGACATAAGAGGTGGTACATTGTATTTCTATGTGCATGAAGTGATTGTGTGTCTTTAATCTCCAGTTATAAGTGAAACTATTATTTCATTCCCACAGAGCCTCGTCCTCCTGGTAATGTTGCTGTCTGTCAGGTCAGCAGTGAGTCACTGACTCTGCATTGGGAGGCTCCTGCTGGTGAAGTGGAGAGTTACATCGTGACTTGTTGCAGTGAGGGAGAAATTGTTCAAGAGTTAACAACGGAGACAAACAAACTGACTCTCAGCAACCTGAAGCCAGGGGTGTGTTACTCTCTCCAGGTCTCTGCACAACTTAAGAATGGAAGAAGAAGCAAATCAACTTCAACATCTGCACGAACATGTAAGTAAAATAAAATCACAATTGCAATAAAAAATGAAGATGAAGAATACATTTCCAAACATTACATTATTAATATACACTTTTTACCATGACTCTGCAAAGGCTTCCAAAAGAAGAATAAAAGATGAATAAAATAGATAAAAGCAAATACAGTTTTGATATCAAAGATAAAGATTCCTTACATCTTTGATAAACAAAGATCTTCTGAGAGCAATGTGAGCTTGTAGAGACATTAATTGATGTTTATTAAATTCTGGATGGATGTCAGAGACAATATGTTTACCACAAACATCCAAAATACATAATTTAGAAATTAAGTCAATTCTTCAGTTTTCCTGACAACCAGAGACAGTATGCAATATCTTAATGTCATGTACCAACACTTTCACAATCTATATTATTAATTGTGTTTGGAATATTACAGAAAAACCACAAACCACAATTGAACTTTAATTAATACACACTCAACAAACAAATAAATGCAAACTTTTTTTGTTTTCTTTGATATTTTTCATGAGTTGAAGTAAAAGATCTAAGACTTCTTCTCTGCACACAGAAGGTTTATGTCTCTCAAATTTGTTCAAATTCGTGTTAGTGAGAAATTCTCTTTTTCCAAGATATTCTATTCACCTGACAGGAGTGGTATATCAAGATGTTGATTAAACAGCATGACCATGACACAGGTGAGCCTCGGACTGTGAAATTAGCGGTTTTATGTTGAAAAATACATGTATTTGGCACTCAACTATGACATTTCATTCAAATAAATATAACTTAAATATACATTCAACTCTTTAATTAATACAAATTCTAAAAACATTATCATCTGGCGACCGTGGCTCAATGGTAGAGTGGGTTGTCCAATAACCCCAAGGTTGAGAAAGCAAACAACCCCTTGAGCAAGGCACTGTACACTATATGTTGCAATGTTAACCATCAATTCAGAGTGCAAATTAAAGAGTGCAAATTGGGTTGCTTAAAGTTATACAGTTTGACAGTAGAATTTCATCAAGACAATTTACCATGAAAATTGTTTTGTCTAAGTCTAAAAGTCCAAATGTTTTAAATGTTATCATGTGTCTAAGTACAAAAAATGGTATGTATAAATAAATAATGCAGTAATAATAAAATAATAAATGAAAAAATAAATACATTTCAGTAATGAAATATTTTGCATTTCTACATTAGCTAGAAATCAGACAAAAGCATACAATCGTGAACATGGCACAAGATGGTTAGCTAACCTTGCATTTAATGGTTAACCAGCTTAAGAACAGCATGTTTCTACTGTCAGATCGATCCAACATCCCGTGTGAGCAGAAAAGATTATTTCAAATTGACTCACACTAAATGAATAACTAGTTTGCTGATATCAGCACCTGCATTAACTTTAACTGAATAATGTGGCGTTCACTTCTTATTATCTCTTTGTGCAGCACCCACTGGGTGTCTGGGTTTAATGTTAGGGCTAATGTTATATGCACAAATCTATTACTTTAGAATTAGTTAATGTGAAATAATCTTCTATTTCTGGTCTCACTGGGTGCTCAGTCAATCTGACAAAAGAGCAGAAACGTCCTGTTTTCAAGCTGGTCACCAGCCACCACATCCTGCACCGGGACTGCCATCGGCCTCCCACTCAAGGTTGTTGTGTGGATTATATATAAAAGATGCTCTATAACAAATATATCTATTTCTTCCTGAACTGTCTCCATTAAAAGTTTAGCCTTGTCTGGTTTGCAGTATAGAACAGAGAACAGATACAGATCACCTGACACAAACACTAAGGAACACAGAGACTAAATATAAAGACACAGGTTAAAACTAATCATAGACAGGTAAAACTAATAAGGGTGGAATATAATCAAAATTGTTGGGAAACACAACAAAGGCACAAAACACCCTAGGGAAAATTATATTAACATAGACAGAGCCTTCTCCATAGCTGCTCCCTCCCTCTGGAACTCTTTCCCAAAACATATCCATGATTGCACTGACCTATCCACTTTCAAATCCCTAACAAAAACATGCCTCTATAAAACTGCTCTTAATGTTTAACTTATGTCCTCTGTGTTTTTGTTTCAGTTATTAAAAGGAGAATTGTTGCTAGGAATTTAGATTTTAGACACAAAGCTATGAATAACTGGTCTTACATGTTGTAGAAAAATGACAAATATTCTTATACATAAAAATAAACTTACTTTAGTAGCAGTGATGAACAGTAGCCCAGAAAGCAAACAAGATATTGGTTACTATCTTGTGCACACCAATTATTATTTTATGGACACAAGATAGAAAAAACAAACAAACAACAACAATAAAATCACTTTGGAGGATTGCAGGTTACTTCAGTTTGAATGCAAAGGTTGCAAAATTGTGCATTATGCATCATTTCTAGATGTTTCAGCATACATGAGTGAATAACTGTGTGTCAATTAACTTAGGATCTGTGTCTTAAAGCGCAGATCATTGGCTCATATCCACATCTTTATATCCACAGACACACAACAGGAGAGTTTATTGGAGGATCTGGGGCTGAAGCAGCACTACACAGAGAAGCTATCGCTGAGCACAATACTTCAGATTGATGAGAAGACCATGAGTGATGAACCTGCCAAGTATAATTCAGATCTTCCATTTTATTTTCTAAAGAAACTGATGATGGTTAATGTGACAGCTAGAAATGTTAAATGTACATCTGTAAATGAATCAACCTGTGATGCTACATCTGAAAAGACAAAGTTAGATATTGGTAATCTGTTTGACAGTTTACATTCAGGTGACGTGCTGAACCCTCTTGACATAATCACTGCTCTCTTTTTGTGTTCTGATGGATTTGTACAGCAGGAAATGGCACTCAAAATGTCCATGTGTCAGTTTTCTGTGCCTCTGCTGCTTCCTAATTGTGACACAAAGCAATGCACACTCATGCTTTGGGCCTTGAGAGACATTGTTAAAAAGTACAGACCTCAGTCACTTTCAGAATCCAAGGGCTTTATTGAAGACAGAATTGTTGTCTCTGAACTTCCAATGATATCTTTTGTTAGACTGGGTGAGTGCTCCTTGTCCAAGTCAGAGATACTGAATAAGCTTCTGAGCAATTCTCAGCAGTACCATGACACCTTTATTCACCGTAACATGGAGTGTGGTGACAGTCCAAAGAAAATATCCAATGGATTGGCTGAAATTACTTGGTACCTTCCTTGTGGTAGCAAAAACATGGATGTTTTCAGTGAGCCAGTGGCTATAGCTAACCTTCGTGGGGATATTGCTTCATTAGAAACACAATTTTCTTTTTTGTGTCAGACATCTGCAGCAGTTTTTGTCTTCTTTGATAATTTGGACTCTCAGTGTGAACTGCTCGTTAACCAAAACCACAAGGCACAGATCTTCTTGGTGGGTAACCATCAAAATCAGAACTTAAGCTTCGAGGCTCTAGAAACTACAGCAAGCAAGTTAGGTTTAACAAACAGCAACATCCTTGTGAAGACGAAGCAAATGAATGATGCAGACTTTGTCAAAAAAATGCGGAACACAGTCAGGGATGTAGTTGAAAACTCAAAGATGAAGATGAGAATTGAGCAGATGGATAAAATTGCCCATGAACTGGGAATCTTGGTTGATGAAGACTCTGAGGATTGCCAGACTGCCCAGAAAAATGCAGATGCCATCACTGCAGAAATTAAAGACATTCTAAAATACAAAGAAGCTGAGCTACCCTTGCAAGGCCAGATATGGAAGGAGCTGACTTGCTTAGAGAAGGAAGAATTTCGGCTTCGAAAAGTTGGGTCTAAAAACATAGAAACATACAAAAGTGATCTTCAGAAAGAGAAAACAATACTTCGGGAAAGACAGAATTCTTATGACATGTCAAAGGCAATGACATGTTTCATCAACGCAATATCAAATCCAGGGATAGAGAGGTGCTATTTCCTGAAATGGATGCGAATGAATCTCGATAACCTCTCTCGAGAAAAACTGTCTGTCCTCAGGGAACAGTACAAAAAGAAATACAACTCTGAGAACAAAGAGGAGATCAAAGACATCGACAGACAACTTTCCAACAGCTCACTGGGGACTGAACACTTCTTCCGTGAAATGGGTCAGATCTATGAAGCATCAGTTTCTCTTCCAGAAACAGACCCATCACGTCAACAATTACAGCATCTGCCCAAACTATGTGCACAATTGTTGCTTGATGGATTTCCCCTTGAGCTTGTAGATGGAGATGCATCCAACATACCTCTCAGATGGGTGAGTAACATTCTCTCTCAGCTCAATGACTTGGTGTCTCCTAAGAGTAAGATATTGGTAGTCACAGTTCTTGGAGTTCAGAGCACAGGAAAGTCCACTCTCCTCAACACCATGTTTGGAGTGCAGTTTGCAGTCAGCAGTGGTCGATGCACTCGAGGTGCCTTTATGTTGCTCATCAGAATCAATGAAGATGTTAAAAAACTTCTCAACTGTGACTTCATGATGATCATTGACACTGAGGGCTTAAAGTCACCAGAGCTTGCACAACTAGATGATAGCCATGAGCACGACAATGAGCTTGCAGCACTTGTTGTGGGGTTGAGTGATATCACCATTATCAATATTGCAATGGAAAATTCAACAGAAATGAAGGATATCCTACAAATAGTTGTGCATGCCTTTCTCAGGATGAAAGAGGTGGGCAAAAAGCCCAAATGTCAGTTTGTCCACCAGAATGTATCAGATGTTTCAGCCCATGAGAAGAACTTACGAGACAGGAAACTGCTCTTGCAACAATTAAACGAGATGACCCAAGCAGCAGCCAAAATGGAAAAGAAAGAGGAGAACAAGAGTTTCACTGATGTGATGGAGTACAGTCCAGACACTGGGAACTGGTACATACCTGGACTCTGGAATGGAAACCCACCAATGGCACCAGTCAATGCAGGGTACAGTGAGGCTGTTTATGAGCTTAAGAAAAACATCATCCACATTTTGGGAAGTTGTGCGTCATCTTCAAATAACATCTCTGAGTTTACGGAGTGGATGACAAGCCTGTGGACTGCAGTCAAGCATGAAAACTTCATCTTCAGCTTCAGAAACAGCCTTGTGGCTGATGCATACATGAAGCTGTGCACAAAATTCAACAAATGGGAATGGGATTTCAAAAAAGAAATGTACACATGGGTTACGAATGCCGAAACAAGAATTTCAAACTTTGGCACTGTTGCTGAGAAATCTGAGATATCTGACATGGCAGAATTTCTCACTCAGTTGAAAAGTGAAGCATGCACAGAGCTGTCTAAATTGGAGACAAAGCTTCTTGAAAATCTGGAACAGTACTTCAAGCAAACAGAGGGTCATGTCTATCTTGTTGAAAGATACAAAGAGGACTTTGCAAACAGCGCAAAGAGCCTTCGACGAGAAATGGAGAGCTCTGTACTTAACCAACTCAAAGCAGCAGCTGACATCAGACAGGGAATGACAGAAATTGATAGAATCAAGGAGAACCACACAAAACAACTAGAAGGGAGAGTGCACCGATTGATTGATGAATGTCGGAAAAAAAAACTCAGGATGACAGACATAGAGCTAGATGAAGAATTTAATAAGATGTGGAATAAAACCCTGAAAGAACTATCTTGTCCGAAACAAAAGGCCAGAGATGTCATCACAAGTGTGGCCCACCATCTGAGAGAAAATCTATCACATAAGGGGAGTCATTATTGTGAATTGTTAAGTCAGAAAAGACTGCAAGATTGTGGAAAGGAGCCTTTCAAATATACAGTTGAAGGATTTTACAAACAGTTTAAACACCAAGTTAGCAAGTTCTTCAACATTGAAGATCACGTCATGGCTTCACAAAAACTAGCTGACAGCATCATAGATGTTTGCACAGAGTTTGTGACTGAAAAAATGCAAAGAAAAAACAATTACCATGACACTTACATCCAGGAGATCCTACGCATGATTGACAAGAGGCTGCAAAACAATCAGAATGTTAAGATAGAGACTGAGTTTGAAGTTTCTCTAAAACAGCACATCTGTGCAGTTGCAGCCAGACAGTTCCAGAAAATGCATGAAGATTTCATACGTGTGAATGATCCCTACAGATGTCTGAATCAAAACAAAGACAAGTATTGTGCTGATTTTAAAGATGTGTTCCATGGCCAAGACCAGTGCCAGAAGAAGGCAGAAGAATTCACAAACCGCTGCTTGATGCCTGCAGTCGAAGACTTTGTCAACCGTTCCTTGGGTCCTGACATCATTGGTGAAATGCAGACACTCTCTGAGTTTAGCACACAGATGTCCTTTCAGGATTCTCTTCTACTGGATTTGCTCTCAAAGAATGACTTTGAAGAATATTTGAGCTATATTAGGTCGTATGAGAAATATGTAAAGAAATGGATCCTCGACAAAATAGTGGAACACTTCTCAAATAAAACGACAACATTTGAATTTGAGGATCAACATCTTCAGTCAAGTATCAACAGCATAAATGATGCTATCAACAAAGCCAAAACAGAGAAGACAGGCAACATGAAGACATTTGTTGAAAATGTCTGTCAGGAACTGTGTGACAAACTGGTCATTTCCCAGGATGCTCTTGGTGCTTTCATGATCCTGAACAATGCTAACCAGGAACAGTTTGCTAATTGGCTCACTGAGTGTGTGAAGGACATGGCACAAGCTGTCAGAGAGAGGTTTAAAGAAACAATCATCCAAATGAAACTAACAACTCTTCATGTGAAGCCTCAGAACGAGCTTTTCACCAGACTGATTGGATGTGGTAAACGGTGTCCATTCTGCAAATCGCCTTGTGATGCAGGAGGACAGCAACATAAAGAGCACTTCACTTCACTACATCGGCCAAAGGGTCTGTGTCGAGTCAGGTGGGAGAGTACAGACAAACTTGTCATTGACATATGCAGTTCCTTAGTGTGCAGTGACAATCGTTTTTGCTGCAATGCCACAAATGGTAAATGGCAAACTTTTAAAGATTACAGAACAATTTTCCCAGACTGGCACATTCCTCCAGATGTGAGCCTTGAGGCATCAGACTACTGGAAATATGTACTGGCAACATTCAACAATGAGTTTGCCAAAAAATACAATGCAAATCCTGCTGATATTCCTGACACTTGGAAATCTATCACACACAAGCAGGCAGAGGAGAGTCTGAAAAAGTCATTCAACATGAAGTGAGACTAAAACTCTCCCCTCACTTCCCTTGAGTGTACAGAGGTACACATCCTTTCATGGATATTTTGATCTAACTTGTTTTATATGAAATAGAAGAGAATCACAAACAGTAACATATTGCACATAAGATGACAAGGTTGAAGATGTTGTCAGTACTCAGAGACATTTTACCACTATGGTCTACAATCACTGCAAATAGTGTTCACCTCAGATGTGACATGAAACGTGTTTTATCGAAATAATCTGCTTTCACTGTATGTTTATGTTGACCTCATCAACATTTTGAAATACTTTTTTTACATGTTAGGAAAACACAAGATGTTTCCAGTTTGACTAAATCTGAGTTTGATTTTATGATTTTTGTCTGACAGATGAATGCCATTATATTGAAAAGATGTACACAGTTAATCCAACAACAGTCAAGACAACAAAAGGACTGAAAAAATGTTTTCTTCTTGTTGTTTTTTTCGTGTTTTTTCCCTTTATCAAATATATGATATGTGATCTGTTTTTATTGTTTGTGAGTATGTGATGTCAAATATTGAGATTTATTGTTGAAAGATCACACTGTGATTATGTGATATTGTCATAATAGGACATTGTTTTTTATTTTGTCTTTTGATTAAGATATACTTTTGTTTTTGTTTCTCTTGAATATCTGATGTCATATATTTACGTGTGTATTTTATGTACATCACTCAGTCTGCATCCAGTAATGTCATAACAGGACAGAAAGTTTCACAAAAAATGATTATGATTGTGATTATTAATTCAGAATTTAGAATCTGTTTTGGTTTCTGTATCTGATGCAAAATATTTCAATGTGTTAAACGATCATTCAATCTAAATGTCAACATGTAGGCTGGACATGACAGTTTGAGTTGTTTCTTATCTAATTGAGTACAATATGTTAATTTTTTAAACTCACACAACTCAATAAGCGGTGTTTGTGCCTGGAATGACCTCCAACACTCACCTGTCTTTCTCCAGTATGACTGACCCCACCTTTAAAGGAATTAAAAGATCATTCATTGTATATGCGGTGTTGTCAACATGTATTACTCACTCCTGTTCACTGATTCAATAAAGAGACAAAATGGACAGACTGGCTATGAATGTCTTTAATGTTTCCCAGATCAGAATCACTGCATACAGTGTATAATAACTTCTAAAGTAAACAGAAATATCATCACCTCATTTATTTATACAGTTTTACTATACTTTTTTTAATAATCATCTTTTTAAAAATTCCATTATTTAACATTTTTCTTCATCTCAAGTTTCTGAATTCAACAAAGAATGTAAAAACGAGACAACAGGTGCAACTTCGCAACGCAGACCAAGCTGGAGATTTATGTGAGTGAGTGTGTGTGTGTGTGTGTGTGTATGTTTACCATTGTTTGGTGTTAACACTGACCTGACACAGGATCTTGAAATAACCTCAGTCATCTTGTGTCTCTTGGCTGACTGCAGTTTTTGGGCATATTGAAAAAAGAATAAACCCAAATCCAGCCCCAACTGTGAGAACCACAGGACTGCAGTGAGTCACTTTCTAACAGATACAAAGCTAAGTGTGTGTTCACAAACATCCAGTCTGATCCACTGTTAAACACACACATGCTCAGAGTCTGAAGGTGCACTGGACTTGAACGTCTTCACTGCTACATCACGTCACTGTAAGGTCGACACAAACCTCCACACCAGCGATGCAACAAACACAGTGTGTGGAAGGAAAAAGTCAGACCACCTGTGTGATCTCATTATTCTGTGAGGATGTGAGGCATCTTATGGTATCAAAGCCCTCATGTCTGTCCCACGTGTGATTAAGCGGCTACATGTAAACACTGCTACATGTGAGGTGAGCGGACATTTAACTGACTGCACTTGTGTTTAATGTCCATGAATCACTGACCAGTTCTCTACACCATCATTACATGAGTTAGCTGAACAACACTGTCTTTAATCAGAGCTCTCAGCCTCTGACATGTTTCATAAATACTTTGAAGTCACACAGATCAGGCAGCAGATTCATCAGGAGTATAGTTAAATCATGATTTCGAAATTAGTTTGCTAGAGCTTGAAAAAAATGGAATAAAGATGCAGAGTAGTTGATCGTTCTATTACAACCCTGTTCTAATTTTAAAATGGAATATTCACTGGAAATTAACAAATGCTAACTACAGTATCTTAAGCCTTCTGCAGTGGAGATGAACTTCTGCTACAGGCTTTCATGATGCTACAGGATGCCCACGTGATAATGGACAACATGATAAGACAAATAAAGAAAGTCATTTTCTAACAGCATGAGTGAGTGATCTGTGGCAAGTAGTTTTTACTCACCAATGAACTGAAAGCTCAAGATAGATTTTTATTTTTTTTGCAAACTGCACCTGTTGTGTTTTGTTGTCACAAAATAATAATTTCATTCATTCCCTCAAAAAAAAGAAAAACAAACAAGAAACTTAATATTTACAAATATTTTGACTCTTTGATTCTTACATTTAGAAATGTACAGTTTTCATCCTCTTCCAGATGTTGTGTGTCTGTCTCTGTCCTGCCACCCACTTTGGTATTTTTCTTCACACATCCAGTTTCCTCAGAGAAAGCAGACTGCAGTGAATCTGTCAAAATGGCGCCCTCCAGTGTTAGCTTATAAAATAGACAAGGAAAAAGAACAGACCAAACTAAATCCCTTGTTTCTGTTCTCACCTCCAGTGGTGTCTTTGTAGCTGTGTTGTGGTGAGGTTTCTTCACAACCCCTCACTGCCTCCATATCCACAGAATGATATGTAATCTTTATTGAAACTCATCATTTATTTTCTCTACAGTATCTGATTCAAAAAGGTCTGGTGTGTCAGACTCAACACTGGCTCTAGATGGGGCCATTTACATTTTTTTATCTGTTTTGCAGCTACTGTAGTTTGAGTGGAGAGAGAGAGAGAGAGAGAGAGAGAGAGAGAGAGAGAGAATGTGAATGTGGACAGACGTCTGTACTTATATCTATATGTGAGTGGTCTCTGTGACTAGACATAAGACTGAAAGGGAAACTTCACCCTCTCCTATGAGTGAAAGGTCTCTGAGGAAGAACTATTTTAGTTTGGTTAGGGGACGGTACAGGTGTAACCTCAAATCCAACCCTGAACTTTACCTTCATACGTCATTGTATGAGGAAAATGTGTAATAAACATTGTGTGTAATAAACATTGCGGCGAAACATAGATTTCTTAACAAACAAAAATCTGAGGTTTGTTCTATCAAGTTTTGTCATTTCATTTCATTTCATTTCAGAGAAACTGCATGATCAGTGTTTATATCTTTTATTTCTGTAAACCAAAAAGGTTTCTATATGCTTTTGTTTTGTCAGTTATGTGTCTGATAGTAGGAAAAACTAGGTGTCTGACATACTACTACACTTATTACAAAATTCAGCTGCTCGTCTGTTGACGAAGACCAGAAAGAGAGCACACATTACACCCATTTTAAAGTCTCTGCATTGGCTGCCTGTGCACTTCAGAATCGATTTTAAGATGCTTTTACTGGTTTATAAATCTCTTAATGGTCTTATTCCAGCCTATTTATCTGATTTACTTTTACCCTATGAACCCTCGAGGACCCTCAGGTCTTCTGGGGAGTGGCCTTTTAATAATACCAAAAGTCAGAATGAAAACCCACGGTGAGGCGTCATTTTCTCACTGTGGTCCACATCTGTGGAACAGCCTCCCTGAAGAGCTGAGGGCATCAGAGAATGTTCATGTTTTCAAGAGCAAACTGAAGACTTATCTTTTAAATTTGGCTTTTACTTGAAGCATTTTTAAATCTTTTTCTGCTCATGTAATGTTGTTAATGTTACAACATTTTCTCTTTTTTTGTCTATTTATATACATATCGTAACCATTATTTAAGCTATCTATATTTTTTTATGCTGTACTTTTTAATTATTTAATTATTTATTTATTTATCTTTTTTTTTAATCTAGCTATTTACACATTTTTACAGATTCATTTTACTATTGCAGTATTATACATTTTTAATGGTTTTCTTCTCTTTTTTTATTTTTTATTTTTATTTATTACTTTTGTTATTATTTTGTTTTATTTATTTTTATCTAATTCATTTCTAACCTGCCTCCAGTGTTTCCTCACTGCTCAGCGATGAGATGGCGCTTCCTCAGTTTGTGCTTTGTTTATAATGGGATGGGTGGGATGGAGGGTCAGGGGTGGAGAACTGG
Organism: Argyrosomus regius; assembly: GCA_946959425.1. Lineage (NCBI taxonomy): Eukaryota > Metazoa > Chordata > Actinopteri > Sciaenidae > Argyrosomus > Argyrosomus regius. The sequence goes on along the minus strand of CAMPSB010000353.1, from coordinate 46,508 downwards.
GGTTCGGCTGTGGGTGTTGGGGTGGAGGGTTGGGGATGGGCGGAGGGTGTTTGCTTGTTTTTATGTTTTATGTTTTTGTGTGAAGCACTTTGTGTTACATTTATTGTATGAAAAGTGCTATATAAATAAAGTCTGATGAGCTGAATGGGTTCTTCGCTCGTTTTGAGGCACAGAACACCACACCTGCACAGAAGTCCCCCCCTCCCCTCCAGGCGACCAGGTGATTACACTGTCAACGGACAGTGTCAGAAGAACACTCAGCAGGATCAACGCCCGCAAAGCTTCTGGTCCTGACAACATACCTGGCCGCATACTGAGGGACTGTGCGGGGGAACTCGCAGATGTCTTCACAGACATCTTCAACACCTCGCTGTGTCAGGCGGTTGTCCCCACATGCCTCAAAGCCACCACCATCATCCCGGTACCGAAAAAGTCCTCACCCTCCGGCTTCAATGACTACCGTCCGGTTGCACTCATGACAACGGCTAGTCATGGAGCACATCAAGTCTGTGCTCCCCCCCTCCCCTAGACCCCTTCCAGTTCGCATACTGGTCAAATTGCTCGACTGAGGATGCCATCACCACCGCCCTCCACCCAGCCCTCACACATCTGGACAATAAAGACTCTTATGTCAGAATGCTGTTCATTGACTTCAGTTCAGCATTTAACACAATCATCCCACAACAGCTGATCATCAAACTTGACCATCTTGGACTGAACACCTCTCTGTGCAACTGGCTGCTGGATTTCCTGACAGGGAGACCACAGGCAGTGCGGGTCGGCAGCATCACATCCAGCACCATCACCTTGAACACGGGGGCCCCCCAGGGATGTGTGCTGAGCCCCCTCCTCTTCACCCTGCTGACCCACAACTGCACACCGCTGCACAACTCCAACCTCCTCATCAAGTTTGCGGACGACACAACCGTGGTGGGTCTCATCAGCAACAATGATGAGACAAACTACAGGAGTGAGGTGAGCCGTCTGACCTCGTGGTGTGTGCACAACAATCTCTCCCTGAATGTGGAGAAGACAAAAGAGATTGTTGTGGACTTCAGGGAGAGCGCACACCCAACACCTCCCTCTGACCATCAACGGTGCTGCTGTGGAGAGGGTGAGCAGCACCAAGTTCCTGGGTGTGCACGCCTCAGAGGATCTCTCCTGGACCACCAACACCTCATCACTGGCCAAGAAGGTTCACCAACGCCTCCACTTCCTCCGCAAACTAAGAAGAGCTGGAGCCCCACCCCCATCATGTGTACCTTCTACAGGGGTACGATCGAGAGCGTCCTGACAAGCTGCATCACAGTGTGGTATGGCACCTGCACTGCATCATGCCGCAGGACCCTTCAGCGCCTCGTGAGAACAGCGGAGAAGATCACAGGCACCTCTCTCCCCACCCTCCAAGAGTTGTACAACACCCGCCTCACCATCCGCATCGCAGGTGATCCCACCCACCCTTCACACAGCCTCTTCAGCCTGCTGCCGTCAGGGAGGGAGACTGCGGAGTCTCCGGGCCAGGACCAGCCGACTGAGGGACAGCTTCTTCCATCAGGCTGTCAGGGGCACTCAACTCCCTCCCTGCTCTCCCCCCTCATTTCCCCTGCAATGTTTGCACAAAATAGATGAAGACTGGTGTCGAAACCCCCCCACCACGAAAAAAGTACAAAAAGTACTAAAAACACATAATGCCATAGCAACAGGGAGAGAGAGAGAGAGAGAGAGAGAGAGAGAGAGAGAGAGAGAGAGAGAGAGAGAGAGAAATGCTCTTCTCTATATTCTGTAAAAAATAAATGAATAAAAAAAAATCTCTCAGATTCTCAAATGTTTACACAAACATATTTTGGTGTATTGTTTAACTGTAATGTCAAAACCAAGTGTCCTCCTCCAAAGCTAAGGAGCCTTGGTGGAGTTCTCATAATATGCTGACACTTGTTTGCTGCTTTTCCTTCACTCTGCATTTCAGCTCATCCTCATCCAAATGATCTCCACTGACTTTAGGTGGAGGCCTGGTCATCTGATGCAGCACTTCGTTACTCTCCTTATTTATTCTCACTATTTACATTCAGCTTTTGTTCTTCAAACAAGCAAATATTATCACTCATACACCATCTATGAATGCTGTTCATACTGTATATACTGTCATATCCACCTACCTCATGTTCATAAAACAACCTGCTGCATAAAGCATATTTATTTCAGCTTTCTGAAGAAAGACATTTCTGCTACAACAGTTTTTAAAAATAAAAAGCATATCTTTGCAATTGTTGTATTATTTTCCAGGCCAGTCTTTTACAGAGTGGTGAACTCCTCCTCATCGTTACTTCACAAAGACTGAACCTCACTGGAATGTTGTTTTTATGCATAACTAACTTATACCTAACCTAAAAACGTGTTGCTGTGTTGTGTGAACCAGACCAACCTAACAGCATGTTAGCATATCTAGTACAGGAGAGGGCTTATCACGCAGCCCTGATAGACGGACGAGTGGAGGATGTGGTAGTGTCTATCCACACAGACTGTCTGTCAATCAGGAAGTTCAGGATCTAGTCACACATGTCGGTGTTCAGTCCCTCAGAGCTTGGACACAATGGCACAATGATATTGATTTATAAACTATAGTTATCTAACAGCACTCTCATTTATGTGTTCCTCAGGTCTAGGTGGTAAAGGGCGGTGTAGAAAGCTGGGGTGGTGATGGTGTCCTCTGTTGATCTGTTTGACTTGTGCATAAATCTGAGGTGATTTTTTTTATCATCATTTACTGGAAAACCGAATATTTGGTTCCAAGAAACCATGTGATCATTTGACTTTATCTAAACCAACATGAAAGTGGCTTCATTTCACTCAGTGTGCAACCTTCCAAAACCACAAAAGACTATTCTACCGCACCATAGGTTTTGTATTTCCTGTGTCGCCCAGAAGTTTAACAGTCACTGCAACACCCAGAATGTAATTTGTAGCGCTACTTCCCACTGCCTGACACCAAGTCACTACATTGTGACAATCCTCTCCAAAAGTCGGTGCAGCATTCACCTTAATGGATTTTTACAGATCCTACAAGTATAGTCCTATAAAAAGATGTCAAATTATTGATGAATACTGCAGAGCTGAAAAGAAAATCTCCTGGATAAAAGAATGCAATTTCTCCATGGACACACCTCTTCTATAAAGGTCAGTTTCTTCTCTATGCTTTTGTTCTGTCAGTGTTTTTTCTGTTATGTGCCTGATGGAAGGACCTGAAAACTAGGCGGGTACTATGAGAAAGAACGATTATTAATGTAATATGATATGTAATCACATATAAATTATAAACTATTATTCAAACTATTATTATTCATTCAATTTTTCATTCACCAGGCTAGAACAATGAATGATTCATGAGATACAAAACACAACTTTTTCACTGCAGTTATTCTAATGCTTTATGTACATTTATTTGTCTTCTAAAAACGATGATGGAAGGCTGTACAGTTCGGTACTGCAGAGCAGATATTATTGTGAAGTACAGAACACAGTCCCGGCCCTAACCAATTTGGCGCCCTAGGCCTATAGAGGGAGTATGGAAAGTGTAGCATCACAGAGATGTCGCTGAATGAATTCACTTTGGACTCGCTGGTAACTCTGGAAGGCTTTCAACTTGTGAGAGCGGACAGCTGAAGACAGACAGGCAGAGGCATCACTAAGTTTTAAGGACAGGGGGGCTTAGCCCCAAGGAGATGCACAGGATGTGAGCGAACGTAGCGCGCAAGCACAAAATTTCACAAACAGCTAGCAAAGACTGAGAAATTATTTATTAGTGTGTATATAACTTGGCTTTCTCCACTTTCTAATCATTACTCTCAAATAAAAGCTCAAGTTAAATAAGTCTTATATGGTGCACCTTGACTGAAATGTTTCATATTTAAGGACCGAGCCAGGAACCTGGTAAGGTCCTTTTTGTTTTTGGTCCGTTAGTTTATTATTATTATTATTATTAGTCTTTTTCATCCGGGTCTTTGCGCCATGTTTCGACTGCCTAAACGTCAACTTTACGTGAATTTTATTTGGCACATTCATCGCGTCTGCTGCGAAATTCAACATTCTGTGCGTCACATTCAAGTCAGCCACTAGTTCATATTCAAATTGAGTTCCATAAAATTCCAAGACTGTCTGCGTCACAAATGACTCTATTCTGTGAAATCCTTTAGACTCACCTTTCCAGTAGAGGTCTCTCCTCTCACTCACTGTGCTCCTCTGCCCTGACCCCTACAGGCCAATAGGGGTGGTGGAGTGATTATTATTAGTGTAATTATTATTATTATTATTATTATCCACTGATGATAATCACACATGAACACTGCTAACCCGAAAGTTCATTCTATGCAAACAGTTTGAGTAAATACCACTTTGTGGAAATGCAAGTACTGATCTGTGAGAAGAGAGCACAGCTTTTTAAACATTATAGGCTAAAACATGGGACTTATGCAAGAACTGAGCCCTTTCCTTGCTTGCATCAGGAATGTATGTGTACATTCAAGTCTCTCAATGCACTCCATAGCCATTTATCCTGCATTCACAGAAGTGTGGATACTTTGCTCATCTGAGGAGTACTCACTTAAAAGTAAATCACAAAGTTGATTGTCCTTAGACTGTAAATTTCAGAGCAGTGTATACTCCACTTTCAATGCACACAAAAGTAAAAACACATAGAGAGCATACTTGGAAGAATTTCAAATCTGAAATAATTGTCAGTATAACCAGTTATGCTTGTGATGAAGCAGCCCATGAAAGTCAGGGTGAGCTAGAGCAACTGGCAACTTCACACAGAAGACCTAGAGGTCATGGAAGAAGCCTGTGATGATCTTTGTGGTTTAGGAAAACAGCTTGAACATAATCTAGCATCTCTGTTACTGAAAATGCAAACAATTCTTCATATCCCAGAGAGTGCTGTACAAGAAGTGATACAACACCTTTGCCAAATACATGACCTGTCACAACCATTACTGTACAGTAATGTCAAGGCAGTACTTAAGAAACATTATCCAGATGTGGATGAATTAGTTGTAAAAGAAATTGTCTGTACTGTTTCAGAAAGTAATGTCATGGCATCATTGTGTGGCAAACATGGATCTCTTGGAACTGTAAAAAGGAGGGCAGCCTATGTGAGGAATAAGTTTCCCATGGTGATGCCTATAGAATATGTTGTTGAAAAAGGCACAAAAACAGTTGTATATGTCCCCATACAACACATGCTACAGAAACTATTAAACAAAACTGACATTTTAAATAAAGCAATGTCAGAAAAAGTGCATGTTCCACATGAATATAGTTCATATGCTGATGAGAGCACTTTAAGGAAAATTGCCTTCTTTCAGTGGATGAGTTCACTGTTGCACTGATACTATATCTTGATGACTTTGAAGTAGCCAATCCTTTGGGAACATCAAAGCAGAAACACAAAATGTGTGCAGTTATTGCTAATGTACCTGCCAAATACAGATCAACACTAAACTCTATTCAGCTTGCTCTACTCTGCAAAACCTCCACAATCAAACAATGTGGTTATGAGAACGTTCTGCAACCTCTTATCCATGATCTTGTCTCATTAGAACAGCATGGTGTTTATGTAGAGCAGCTAGGCACAAGTGTGAAGGGAACAGTTTTGTTTGTAGCAGCTGATAACCTTGCTGCCCATTCAATTGCAGGTTTCCATGAGAGCTTCACAGTAAACAAATTTTGCAGAGTCTGCATGGCATCCAGAGTTGACATTCAGCAACAAGAGGTAAGATCTGGTTTGTTTCATCTCCGAGATAAAGACTGTCATGACAGGCATGTGCAAGAGGTGATGAAAGACTCAAGCTTAAGTCAAAACTCTGGGGTGAAAGGACAGTGTCCTCTTACTAAAAGTCTGAAACACTTCCATGTGGTCATGGGTTACCTTCCGGACATTTTACATGATGTCTTGGAAGGAATTGTCCCCGCTGAGGTGTCTCTGTGTCTGACAGACCTGATTGCCAAGAAGTAATTTACTTTAGATATGCTAAATCAGGCCATCAGAACCTTTAATTACACGTTTACAGACAAGACTGATCAGCCTCAGATAATTGGCAAAGGATTTTCAACCAAAGGGACCATTGGTGGAAATGGTCACGAAAACTGGTCCGTCATCAGGCTTCTTCCACTTTTTATTGGTCACTGTGTCCCTGAGGGAAATAACTCTTGGGAAATTCTCATGCTCCTCAAAGATATTGTGGAGCTTGTTGTGGCACCTAAGCATACTGATGAAACTCTGCATTTTCTGGAATGCAAGTTGGCAGAGCACAGAGAGTTGCTGCAGTCAACCTTTCCAAATTTCAGGTTGCGACCAAAACATCACTATGTGGAACAATATCCTCACCTGATAAAGAAATTTGGTCCTTTGACTGAGGTTTGGACTATGCGCTTTGAGGGTAAGCATAAATTCTTCAAAAAAGTAGTCAGAGAGTCCCAGAATTTTAAAAATGTGGCCCTGACTCTTGCTACTAAACACCAGAAAGCACTCAGCTACTATTTGGATTGTAGCTCATTTTTAAGGCCAGCAGTTGATATGGCAAAGGTTGCAATGGTCTTGGTCACATCTTTTCCCAGTGATGTTCAGAGAGTACTCCCTCAAAACATAACCATTACTGGGTCAGTGCTTGTTGCATCATCTGTCTGCATTGACGGATTCAAGTATAACATAGATATGATGCTCTGTATTGGTTCCTGTTCAGGTCTCCCGAATTTGGTCAGATTATACAGATTGTTGCAGACTAACCCAGACATTTTGTTTGTCTGCAAAAAAATGACAGCATGGTACCATGAGCACTTTCGATCCTACGAGCTATGCCACACTGATGGCCCTTCTATGTGTGTGGTTATGCTGTCTGATTTAAATGATGTCTTTCCACTGTCAGCATACAAAGTACAAGGGAAGCTTATGGTAACTCTCAAGCGATTTGTTATTTGCTGAAACTGTCAATGTTTCTTTTTTCCTCAGATGGCTACACAAGAGAAGCTGACGATGAGAGTTATTTTTTGTGAGGGGGACATATGAAAAATGACAATGACTCCTGGTCCAAATACAGTTGATGATTTAATAAACTGGTTCAAGAAATCAGTTGAACCTGACTACAACTTCACTTTACAGTATGAGGACCCTGAATTCAACAATGCACTCTGTAACCTTACAGACATTTCTGACCTCCCTGAGAAACCTACCATCCGAATTATTCCTGTCCTTGATCTCATCCCAGTGCCACAAAGTGAAATAAGCAGTGACGTGAGCAGCCAAGCTGACACAGAGATCTTGTCTACCTCATCTCTGGAGGGTCGAAAAGAGTGGCCTGAGGTATTCGACATTCCAAAGTATCCTTTAGACGTGGAATACAGATTACGCCAAGGAAATCTGATGTATCTTCGTGATGGCACTTACCTGAAAGTGACAAAGGATATGAAGCATGATATTCTTGAGAAGCTGGTGGAGACAATCTATGGCAACAAAGCTTACCCAACGAAAGAGGAGTTTGAAGTTGTCGCAAAAGCCTTGGTAGCAGAACACCCCTGCCTTAAAGAACAAGGCTCATCATCTGGCTTTCAGGGATGGATAAACAGTCTTAAATTCAAAATGGGGAATTACAGAACGAAAATGCGCCAGCTGGGATGGCCTGATGTAACAGTTAACGGTGGTAAACGTGGAAAAAACAATGCTGATGGTGAGCCTTCTCGCAAAAACATAAAGAAGCCAAGAAAAGGGGAGATCAATTACCTTCCAGAATTTCCAGAGGGAATGGATGTTGCTAGGCTTGAAGCTGTTCGAGAGGCCATGGTCAATGAAATGCAGAAGAAAAACCCAAATGATTCTCTTATTAGAAAAAACATGGACATCACATTTGCCGTTACCTGGCTTTTCACTGAAAGCCAGGTTTGTGAAAGTGTCCTTTAAATTTCTTGTCTTTTTTTGTGTTACATACATCATTGGACAACATGTGCAGAGAGATTTATTAGTGTTATAAGTAACTCTGCCTGAATATCAAAATTGAAGTTATTTCATATTTTTCAGGTGTACTTGGAGTTTAACAGGGTTGTTGGTAGAAATCTTAAAGAAGAGTTCTTCTGTGTTCTTGATGGTTTGTGTCCAAGCTTGATGGAAATCTTCAAGAGGAAAACAGGCCAGATAGGCAAACAGTTAGCTGACCTGGGTACAACAGACAACGGTGGGTTGATATTTCTGTTTTTTCTTGTAATGATATTTATGGTTAGTTCATACATATTACAAAAACAAATTCTCCCACCTTCTCGTGTGGTACTTCTCTATATGAACAAATAAACTGATAAGATATATTTCTTGTGTTATATCTCTTTGCAGAGCACTGAGCCAACAGCCATTAGATGCCTTGTCCTGAGAGGACTTCCAGTCATTCTTGGGGATGATGCATCTATGTTCTTTAAGAGCAGTTCGGTGAGTACAGTTTTTTGATTGGTGTTTGACTCACTTTTTCCATTCTCCTATGTTTTGTTTATTTGGGATGATGGGTTATGATAATTACCATTTATGAAGATGTTTCATTAAACTTAAGTTGATTTTAACTTGATAATGTGCTTTCACTGTTAGCAAGAGGAAATTAATTACTGCATTTAATACTGCAAATTATGCAAAAATTCAAAGGGCTTGTATAGTGACTTGATTTCTGCAAAAACAAAAAACCTAAACCACTGAGGGGCTGCTGCTGGAACTTCCAGTCGACGCATAGTTTGTGGCGGCTCCACCCAATGAATCCAAACATCTCCAATGTATTTCTAATATTGCCTTTAATGATCTACACACACTTGTCCCAATAATAACTTGAATGGAGAATAAACTAATACTCAAAAACTGTGTGCTTCTCCCTGGTCAACAGTTGAAGAGCAATTAACCCTTTCTCTATTCTCTATTTCTCTATCACATATCACAATTTCCAAAACACCACCTACTGTCAAAACATGGGATCTACACCACAACACCTAACACGACACCTATACATGAACACACAAAAAAATGCCTCTAATAGCTTGTTTACACAACATTATCTAAAATAAAACCACTGTGAATTATGAAAATCAGAATATTTATGAAGACCACACAGCTGATTGTAGACAAATTGCTGTTAACCTGAATATCCTCCTTTGTCTTGTTTCTCGCACTATAGAATCTTAATGAGGGAGACTCTGTGGACGTTCCCGTGGGAATCCTCTGCTATGAGGACACCAGCGCTGCAAGCCCAGGAAGCCCAGCATCGCCACAATTAAACCCCTCAAGAGTGGGGATCATCCTAGAGGGCAGCCTTGTAATTGAAGCACTCACCAACCTACCTCAGGCAATGTGCCTCTTGTTTGGCTTTACCTACGCACTCCACCTGCAGTACCCAAAGTGCTTAAAAACACATTTGCCTTCAAATAAAGTAATATCTGCAGCAAAAAGTAAGAATATACTGTTGTAATTGTTGGCAAAGACCCATTTTGATAATTTTATGAAAACAAGGTCTTACTGTTATTTTGGATTTGCATATTTCACACAGCATCATTGTTAATACATATTTGTTGCTTTGTTGTGTGTCTAAATAAAATGAATAAAATGTACTGCATTGTGTGGTCATTGACAAAAGAATAATTTAATTGGAATTGTCTTATTCCAAATGTAATATTTTAAAATTGAATATATTCATATTTTTAATAAAACTAGAATTTTAAGTGTATTTGACTTATAATATTAAGTTTTGACTATTGTACTTTTAAGTAGACTCCACTATACGTTTTCTATTGTGATTACTTAAACCATTTAAGTGTATGTAACTTAAAAATGTTAAATTTTGACTATTGTACATTTAAGTTGACTATACTTAAACAAATAAATTTTCTCTACTGTCAATAACTTAAACCATTTGAGGCAATCACTTGACACAAATGGTTTAAGTACAATCAACTTATCCGGGTTTATAAAGTGAATGAGCTCAGCTCCTGTTTCACGGTGTGCATCCATGCGTAAAGTGAGAAACACAGCTGATGCTCCAGAAGGAAGTCACCCCAAAGATATGGTAAAGAGAGAGCACACTGAACTCTGTGAACAACCAGGACCTTCACAGTGCATTCACTAACTAGCTAGCTAAGTAGCAGCGTTCTTTTACAGTTGGAATGTAACTTTTGACCCAAAACAACAAAGGTAAGACGTGCAGAGACTGTCTGTAGTGTGTAAGCCAGGTTTTTATGTGTCAAACATGGAGCATTGCTCACTGCACGCTCTGACTTCCACCTATGACCACCTCTGAACACACAGGACAGCGACAATGGCGACGAGCCAGGGAAATTCAAAGGTAGCGTTCTCCAACTGGAAGTACCGGCACTACTTCTCCCTCGTTGAAATTAAAGGCAAGAATGTATATGTGTCATGCACGCTATGCCCAGGAAAAAAGATTTTATCCACGTCTGCCATAAAGCAACTCTAACTTTATGAAGCACGATATGGCAGGCTGCAATCTAAGTTCAAATAAATACCAAATGTTCTAAAATACTGTATGTAGTGTTTTTATTCTTCAATCAGTTAATATAAACATCTTTGGCGTTAAAGATATTATAGAACGTAATAGCGTTATAGAACATAAAAAATAACGTCACAGTTACTTTGCTGAGTAACTAATTACTTTTACAGTGTGGTAACTGAGTTACTAACTCAATTACTTTTTGGCAGAAGTAATTTGTAACTGTAACTAATTACTTTTTTTAAAGTAAGATGACCAACACTGAACGCACCAAAGGGGATACCGTACACTACGAAGTGAAGGGAGACTGACAGATTTATGATCACATTTAAGTCCTTAATGACAGGTTATATGATTATTTATTTAAACTGATATGCTGGCCGCTTTATATTGAATTTGTCGGCATTTTTTTGTAAAAAAAAAAAATATATATTTAAGCCCCCCTAAAATAGGCCTAGCGACGCCACTGCAGACAGGAAAGCGGGGAGAGAGAGGGAAATGACATGCAGTCCATGCATGCACCACAGGCCGGAGTCAGAACCGAGTCGCTGCAGGAAGGACTCAGCCTTTTGTATGTGGAGAGAAATCTCTACCAGCTGAGCCACCAGGAAGCCAACATTTATTAATTTATTTATTTTTTTATTTTTTATATTAGGATTTTATTTTCCACCTTGTATATTGTGAGCCGCTGTAACAAGTGAATTTCCCCACTGATCAATAAAGTCTATATTTATATTTATATTCATATTTATATTTATATTTACACTCATCGGCCACTTCATTATGTACACCTGCACAGTCTGATGTGATCCAATACAACAACTCCGCCTTCAGTTCTACTTTCATGAAGCTCTACTGTATGTATTTAACTTTGTTTGTTATAGATATTAACAAATCTCCTCTACATTGTTTGATTGTACATGTGTACCTAATAAAGTGGCCAGTGAGTGTATATTTATATTTATCTTATCTCGGCTGTCGACCATGGGGAGATGCTGTTTGTACCAACTTCAAGGTTAACCCCTGTTCACGTCCCACAGCAGTGAAATGACACACCAGCTCCGGAGTTGACTTTGAGACACAGTAGTCTTTTATTTAATCGTGTACTGAAACACACACTGTACATTTCTTTGTAACGGAACTTACCGCTAATCTGCTCTGTCGCTCTGCAACACACACATTCAGTCCGCTCGTCCCTGCTACTCACTCTCACCTTACGCACTGCTCTATTCCCCAAGGAAACTACGCTACTCTTACAAACACCGGGATAACGACATAATTAATATGAAACCTCGAGGAATCAAAAGGACAGTAGTATATGAAATCATTGCAGGAAACTTCATTGAATGTAGCGATGTCAGAGGAGCAGGAGCTTATAGATCAGTGCATCACATCCATATGAATACCATTGTGCACTCAGTCATCTGCGGTCATTGTTATCATCCAATTCACTGGAAAACCGATTTTTGGTTCTCAGAAACCACGTGATCATCAAACCTTTTATAGAAGCCTAAGGTGAAAGTGACTTCACCGACTTCACTTCTGCATTGGCATATGCAGGTGCTGATGATGAATACTGCAGAGCTGAAAAGAAAATCTCCTGGATAAAAGAATGCAATTTCCCCATGGACACACCTCTTCTATAAAGGTCAGTTTCTTTATGCTTTTGTTCTGTCAGTGATTTTTCTGTTATGTGTCTGATGGAAGGACCTGAACTGCGGTAAAGTTGGAAAGATATTGGCAGATTCGAACTTCCAGGATCAATAACTCTCAAGTGAAACGTTGTTAAAACCCAAACCACGAATATTTTCAACCGTAGTAAGATAGACAACGAGCTACAACCTAATTTTCATCAAAACGAGCCATCCTCGGAGCCACACCAAGAACATTAGTGTTTACGTGCAGCCGACTGTGAGAGCAGCGCGCAGGGACCGTCTACAAAGTGCAACACCGAAAAGAGATATTACAAAAATATTCAATAACTTCAATATGATACAGTGTAGTGTCACCAAACTCACTACACACTTCACTGGTCTCCTACAAATTACACTACAACACTTGGTTTGAAAGAAAGACATTTTTCATAATTTCTGGGAATTTTTATTAGGAATATTAATCAATAACTTTAATATGATATAGTGTAGTATCTCCAAACTCTGTGACAGGGTTAGGGGTTAGTGTGACACTACACATAGTGAAGTTATTGATTAATATTCCAAATAAAAATTCCCAGTTGTTGATGTTACATCATGTCATGCAACTAAATTCTAATAGTTGCTAGTTCAGCAAAACTAAAAAACCAAATACAGTCGTCTTCGGTGGCTAATAGCAACATATTAGCAAGAGGCTAATAAATAGCCTATAGCCTACTGTCACTCATAGAAATCTGCATACCTTTATCTTCTGCCCGTTTCTCCTCTTCTTCTTTTTCTGAACTGGGCACCTGATGGCTTCTTTGGTCTTTTACTTTGATCCATGATGAAGATGAAGACTCCACATCATTAACTTTTGCTTTACCTTTTGCCAACACCGTCTGTTCGCCCGTCAATCAACCGGAGTCACGTGAGTCACGTAGATGACTGCACAGATTATTTTTTATTTTTTTCATTTTTCACATAACCCAATTAATTACATGTAGGTATATGGGTCTATGATAATTTTAGGAATGAAATACAATTTATTTGGAAGCAGTTTGTGTTGTGTGGCCTGGGATCAGTCTATCCCCCGCCCCCCTCCCTCTTGCCAACCTCTGCAGTAGCAAGTTGATCCCCCCCTCCCCCTTGCCTCTTCTGACACACACACACAATCTGTCTGAACACGCACTCATTAGGAGTTTTTGTTAACAAAACGTAAACTGCTTTGACAGGGAAGGAGGCCGAATGAGCGGGTTGACAGTGTAAGATTTGTGAGAATGTTATGACTCGTTCTTTTTCATGTTTACAAGCTCTCAGCAACATAGATGTTTAAAATGAAATATGGGCTGTTTTTATCCCCATTGTGTTTTGTTAAGGCATTAATTAGCATGTGTTGATTACTATCGTTTTCTTTCATTATAAAGAAAAAATAAAGTTTGCGTTATTTGTTTAGGCCTACATTATTTGTCGGTCGTTCGCTCCACTTCGTTGTGTTTCCGCCATCTTTCGATTCCTCTACTGACATTAGACTGAAATTAGAGCCAGAGTTTTATTGACAACCAATAAAGGGAGTAGAATATGAACTCAAAGAAGATTTTTCAGTTGGTCTTTCAGTATACCTGCACCGCTTTTGTTTCAGCACTGCGGACAGCGCTTTATCAAAAGTGCGTTCATACGGGGGTGGGGGGTCGCGGACAACATGCATGTTAAATTGGGGTTCGCTACTCAAAAAGGTTGAGAACCACTGTTCTAGACTACCACTCATTTCCATGTCAAGTTAGTGGAGTGGGCGCTGGCGCGCCCTCATTGTCACGTCAACTTGCTGCTGAGAGTCACGTGTTCAGACAGGGACAGGCAAAACGGACGCCGGCGGCGTTTTGCAATTCATTTTCAATAGGGGTCGTGCGTTTCCGCACCGGCAGACCACAACGCAGGCGTCGCCGCAAAAAACGTCGCCGGCGACCGGCAAGAGAAGTTGAACCAGATTCAACTTTTGGGAAAACGGAGCCCCACGTCACGCTCCGGCCGCCAGTCAGACACTCAGATCGGTCAAACCTCCACAGACAGCCTGAAATGTCTCTGAAGTAGAGACTATCCAGGTGGATTCATGGACTAAACTCTGATAATCTACCTGTGTGTGTGTTCTGACTTTGTTTATTTCATGTACCAGCTTCTAAATCTGAGTCCGACTCGCAATTTACGCCGCAAAATATAATGACACGAAGAAGTTTAATTTGATTTGTGTCCGATGATGAGAGAGAGAGAGAGAGAGAGAGCACAGAGAAAGAGCGCCGGCCTCGATAAAGCTGTCATTAATCAGAGAAATAAAAAGTTATTTCCTGATTGTTTCACAGCGGTTACATTCGGCAGGTATAGACACGCCCACAGCAACCCACCTCAGCTCCCCCCACCCCCCACCACCGGTTGCTGGTTTGCCTGTCCCTGTCTGAACACGCACTGTAACTCTATTTCATGTCTTTTTTCCCCCCAGAAAGCCAAATAGCTGCAACTACTAGGCCTATTTTATGTGATGGCTGGGCCTGCTTGTTTGAACAGAGCAGTTGCATTCTTGGCTTTATGTTAGACACGGCCACGCGAAGATCACTCTCAACTCTGAGGAGTCGTGATCTGTATTTGTTTTTCATATATGTCAGTGCAGAAAAGGTCTTTTCGCACAGATATGTGGATGCAAATGGAAACAGTACATCGGTTGCAGCTTTTGACAATGCTGCATATTCTGTAGCTACTGACAACCAGAACTCTTCCGGTGTACATGCCGAGAAAGCAGTCTGTAATGTGCGGTCAGAGCAGAGATCCAGCAGGGCGTCCTGCAGCTGTGATGGCAGGTGATGCGCGGTGGAGTTGGTGAAAGGCTGGCGTATCCAGTCGTACTTCTCCGGGGTGTCATCGTTTGGGAAGTACTTATTGAAACTTTCAAGCAGGCTCCTGAGGTGAGAGGCAATAATTCCTTTCATAGTTTGAAGGGTTATGGCGTAACTGTCCATAAAGTCATCCAGCTCAGGGAACATTTCAACACTCCCCCTTCCACTCGCGCAGCCCACCGCTTTCTCTTAAATGCTGTGACCTTATCAGAGAGAATAAGGATATTTGTGTTTGGGCCTTGTAGGGACAAGTTTAAGCTGTTTAGTTTGTCAAAAATGCTGGCTAAATATGCGAGGCTTGCAACCCACTTTGGGTCAGTCAGATAGTTAGCAAGGGGAGAACTACAGTCTGATAAAAATATGCGCACTTCTTCACGCAGTTCAAAGAGTCTCGTTAAAACTTTACCATGAGAAAGCCACCTGACCTCTGTGTGAAAGAGAAGTGCTTCGGGTCTGATCCCATTTCATGGCAGAGTGTGGCAAAGAGTCTGCTTTGCAGTGGCCGAGATTTAATGAAATTAACAATCTTAACTGATGTTTGGAGAACATCACGAAGCTCTGGCCCGAGACACCTGCCAGCGAGTGCTTCCCTGTGGATTATGCAGTGCAGAAATTTCACATGGGGAGCTACCTCCAACACGCAGGCCCTTAAACCTTTTCTTGTCCCCTGCATAGCTCCAGCTCCATCTGTGCACACAGATACACAGTTCTCCCATCTCAGTCCCTCTTTTTGGATGTTACAGTCGAGCTTGTTGAAAATGTCCCGTCCAGTGCATGTTCCCTCCATTGATGAGCAAAATAACATATCTTCATGCATTTTCCCTTCGTAGCTGTACCTCACATAGGCCAGCAGCTGCGCATCTCCTGACACATCTGTGCACTCATCAAGTTGCAGGAAAATCCTCTTCCTCACTCTGTCAATGAGCTGATCTTTAATGTCATTTGCCATGTCCTGAATGCGGCGCCCCATAGTGTCATTTGAAAGGGGAATGGTTAAAAGAGTGTTAGATATTTTCTCCCTATGCATTGCTCTTGTCATCGCTACGGCTGCGGGACGGATGAGACTCTCCGCAATCGTGTGAGCCTTTTTGGATTGAGCCACCAGATATGCCACCTCACATGAAGCTGCAAGGGCCTTAGCAGGGACTGTAGAATATTCACTCACCACTTTTTTTGGCTTCTAAGTTCTTGCTCCCTGCGCTGAAAAAAATCAATTGGCTTATCAATTAAGCTGCTGTGTTTTGTCTCTAAATGTCTCTTCAGTTTTACTGGTTTCAAGCTTTCGTTTGCCAGCTTTTCGGAGCAAATGACACACTGTGGATATTCTGTGTTGTTTTTTGTCATGCACGAAAAGCCATATTTCAAGAAGTCGGGCTGATATTTACGGAGCCTAGCCGGTGTCGGCTCCACTGCCCTCCGTTTCTCGGGTGGTGGTCCCGTTAGGCTTTCTGGTGGTAGACCTTGGGACCCCTGCTGCTGCTGCTGCTGACCCAAGTCTGGAGCTTTTCTTTGCAGCCATCGCTCCATTTTTCCAGCATCAGTTATAGCTAGCTACAAACTGCAGCTGCGGTTAAGCAATAACGCGCCAATTTTTTTTCTTTCTTGTTTGTTTATTTTTTCCGCTGCGCTCACTGAACAGAATCTCACCGCACAGTTCAGATCATACAAACTCAGTTGATATGACAAATTTTGCACAAATAATGAAGCAGACAACAACTAAAACATCTCCCTGTCGAAATTATGTAATTTAATATTAATTTTGTGCATTTATATTTTTTCCAAAATGATTTGGCGACCCCCAGAAATCATCTCGGTCGCCCACATTGCCCATAGCAAAAACCGGCCCTGTCCGTTACACTGAGTTGTTCAGCTTCTCCTGTTTTGATCTACATACTTTATCTATGTCATACCACCAGGCCAGTACAATGAATGATTCATGAGATACAAAACAAAATTTTAATAGTGCTTTTTATCATCACTGCAGGTATTTTAATGCTTTATGTGCATTTATTTGGTTTCTCTAAAACAATGATAATGTTGCTGGCTTTCTGTAAAATATAATATAAAAAAATCTGTTTCAACATTTGATAAGCTGTCTTTGTGCAATTTTAAACATATGGGGTTTCAATGTTTTGAACATTTTTAGTTTTTACAGTTTACGCAGTGTTGTGACTATCAAAAAGAAACTTGATTAGTCACTAATGGTGGCTTGAGAGAATTGTTCTTCACGCGGTCAGGCAAAACAAAATACTGTGCAATGGTCTCTTCTTTTTTGGGTGAGGTTCCCATTTATTGCATAATTAAAGAAATGAAAAAAACTAAACATTACCATGTAGGTTTCTGGTGACTGGAGCTTAACATAAAGCTGCTTTTCAGCTGGATGCCATGATGCCGGTAAAAACTGGTGTGCTCCCCACCACCATTCAACTCAAACTGATTTCAGTCCAATTATATACACCTGGTGCTGGGTGGTTACCAATTAGACAGAAACAAAAAAATACACACAAATGGCTCCTACACACCGGCCCCATAATTGTTTTGTGTGCACTTACAATTACATAATTATATACATTTCAAAAGGAGCCAAAAAAGGTCTATGTGCAAATCTTCTTTTCTTTTCTTCTCTTCATTGACCAGAGGTTACCAGCACATAGTCAATGTTGGGATCTGATCTTTACCATCAGTCCTTAACTACATGCCTCCAGTAACATGCAGAGCTTTGTGACAGGTCTTTCCAGAAAGCCTGTCTGGGTTTTAAGCTGAACTGACCGGACAACACCTCTCCAGTCTGGAAAGGTTTTGGTCACTTTGCCCATCAGCCATGAACTTCTTGGAGCAGAAGGGTCCATGATAATAACAATGTCATTAACAGAGAAGTTCCTTCGTGGTTTTGTCCATTTTTGTCTCTCTTGGAGCAGTGGAAGATACTCCCTTACCCACCGCTTCCAAAATAAATCTGACAGATACTGAACCTGTCTCCATCTCCGTTTAATGTACAAGTCGTTTTCATCAAAAAGTCCAGGAGGAAGAAGTGGTTTGGCCTTCAACAGCAGAATGTGATTTGGTGTAAGTGTTTCCAGATCGTTCGGGTCATCAGACAGTTTAGTGATTGGACGACTGTTAAGAATGGCTTCAACCTCACAGAGAACAGTACAAAAGCTCTCATCATCCACGGTTTGCTGCTGGAGGATGGAGTACAACACCTTCCTTATGAGGCGAATGATCCGCTCCCATGCTCCACCATGATGAGATCCAGCAGGAGGGTTAAATGTCCATTCTATTCCTCTTTTGTTAAAGCACTTTGTATTTTGCTGTGATCCAGGTTTCTGAGAGCGTCCCTTAGCTCTCTTTCTGCTCCAACAAAATTTGTACCATTGTCTGACCTGAGGTTGGAGACTTGTCCACGTCGACACATAAACCGTCGGATGGCATTTATGCATGAATCTGTAGTAAGTGAGTGGACTACTTCAAGATGTACTGCTCGACTAGTCATGCATGTGAAGACCACTCCATATCTTTTGACCAGGGTGCGACCTCTCTTGATTTCAATAGGTCCAAAATAATCCACCCCTACATTAGTAAATGGTGGCAAATCTGGCAAGATTCTTTCAACTGGAAAGTCAGACATTTTCTGTTCTCCAACTTTCCCCTGAAGACGACAGCAGATAACGCAGTCAGCAATGATTTTTCTGCAAGCTGAGTTTGCATTTGTAATCCAATAGATTTTGCGAAGAGCAGATATCATATGATTAAGTCCAGCATGACCCACTTGCTTGTGAATGTGTTGTAAAATAAGTTTAGATATTGGTTGATCCTTAGACAGAATTATGGGATGTTTCATTGCCTCAGGCATGGATGCCTTTCTCAGGCGGCCTCCTACTCTTAACAGCCCATCTTGGAATACGGGATCCAACCTGTAGATGTCGCTGTTGGTCTGCACAGATGATGCTCCTTTCTCCAAGAGAGATTTCCTTTTGAAATCTTTGCTGTTGACAGAGACAAACAATTGCCAATTCTGCATTGTGTAAATCATCCCGGGTCAATGGTTGAACCTTTATCTTTGCTGTGCGGTTCTGCTGTCTTTTGTTCTTACTGCATGAATGCTCCTGAGTTGATTTACCTTGATTTCTTAGCTCTTTAAGGAAATCTTTAAACTTCAA
This sequence comes from Argyrosomus regius, assembly GCA_946959425.1. Classification (NCBI taxonomy): domain Eukaryota; kingdom Metazoa; phylum Chordata; class Actinopteri; family Sciaenidae; genus Argyrosomus; species Argyrosomus regius. Next base: position 27,318 of record CAMPSB010000353.1, on the reverse strand, counting down.
AAGCCAAGCAACTGAAGTTTTCAGTTTTTCCCAATCTGAAAAGTAGTTGAGAAGTTTGTTCATAGCATTGGATGCATCCTCAACAACACAAACATTAACCATGATGTCTTGTTTGACCTCAGGGTCATCCAAGGTGACAGCAGGTTTATTCACCTCCTGTTTTGGCCAATTCTTTTCATCAGTCAGCAGAAACTTAGGTCCTTTGAGCCATCGCTCACATTTTAGAAAATCATCAGCCGACAGTCCTCTTGAGGCCTCATCAGCAGGGTTCTGTTTAGATCCTTTGTATCTCCATTGGTCCACCTCTGTAGCTTCGCGTATAACAGCCACTCTGTTTGCTACAAATGTGTGGTATCTCTTTTCATTAAGGAAGTGGACATACTCCTGATGATATTCCTTGTTCCTCTGAAACTTTCTTTTCAAGCTCATGACACGTTGTTCAGCAATGCACCGATTGTTTGGCATTATGACATTGTCAACCTTAGAGGGTAAGTCAACACAGTAGTGGTTGTTTTCAAGACAAGTTGTCTTTTCCATAATCTGGAGAAATCTCATATCCTCCCTTGACATTAAAGTGTCCTCACATGACCTTTCATTAAAGTCTTGATTGTACTGTGTAATCAACAGCTGCTCCACTTTATCAATGGAGATCCTATTGACAGTGACAGTAGGGTAGCCATTCTTCCCTGTGTCACAAGTGGGCCGTTCACTACCCATCCCAGTAGGTTCCAAAAGCTTTGGGGCATTTGTGCCAATCAGCAAATCCACTCCAACATCAAGCTTGGGAACTTTAATCTTTTGCAGATAAGGCCATTTTCTGAGTTCTTTTTCTGTTATAATGTTGTGTCTTGTAACTGGCATGGCTTTTTGAGTGTGAACCTCAGGTAAGTCTAAAAACCTGTTGTCATCATAACCAGCTACTTCCAGTCCAGTCAGAACATGAGTCTTTACAGTTTGTGCTTGTCCCATAGTTCGCAGGAAAATGTGTGCTTGGATGCTGTCCATGTTTAGTTGTCTCATCAGACGTTCTGTACAAAAGGTAGCCGAGCTTCCTGGATCCAGGAAAGCGTAAGTTGTCAAAATTTTATTACCATTCTTAGCCTTTACTTGCACAGGTACAATTGAAAGAACACATTCCTGTTTATCGGCCCCAGTACGAGCACAGGTCTGCTGAGTGACAACAGCGTTGTTTGGCTGTTCAGATGTTCTGAATTTAGCTGCAATGTGAAGCATTGTGGGATGCTTGGAGTTGCATACATTACATGTTAAACGATTTTTGCAGCTTTTGCTGACGTGACCTGGTTTTAGACAACCAAAGCAAACACCACTCTGCCTTAAAAGATCAAGTCTCTCACAATGCATCTTGTTCTTAAGTTGTACACAATCTTCTATTGTGTGATCCTTCTTACATATGCAACATGATGTAGTCTTGGTTTTTGTTATGGAGAAGGCATGGGAGATCGGTGTTTCTGTAGACTTTATATCTGCTGAAGTACTGACAGCTGCCACAGTTGCAGGATTTTTATTTCTGGTTGAAAATTGAGAGTTTTTCCTTTAGATGTAACAGTCTGCCTGTCTTGTATGTTACCAAAAACAGGATCAGAGAGAATTTTGATCTGTCGGTCTAGAAAATTGATCAAATCAGAGAACAAAACTCTGCTTCCACGTCTCTCCTGTAGGTCACAAGCAGCTGCTCTCCATCTCTCTTAATTTGTATGGAAGTTTCATCACAAGCTGTTTCAGGTTTGATGGTACATTCATCTCTGCCGTGTACTGTAGACTTTCCATCATATTACAGCATCCTCTCAAAAACAACACATATGTTTGAAGAGAACCAACATCCTCAGCTTTAATTGTTGGCCAACTTAAGGCTTTTTCCATGTAAGCTGCTCCAATCTTCATTTCATTGCCAAAGTGCTCCTTTAACAAATACCTGGCTCTGTCATAGCCTTGATCATTTGGCATGTGATAGCAGCTTCTGATCAGTTCCCTCGGCTGCCCCTGGTGTACTGCTCTAGGTAGTACAAGCAGTCTTGGAGATTAGTGACTTTTCTTTCAACCCCCTGTTCAAAGGCCATGATAAAAGATCCATACTGTAGGGTCGCCATCAAATACTGGTATTGTTCTAGGTGGAAGAGTTGCTGAGTGCTGCTGTTGAACTAATTAAGCAGCGATTTCTGTTTGTCGCTGCATAATGTTCTGAATTACATTTTCATTTGTGGTCATTTGTGGAGTGGTACAAACATTGCTTGTCCTGCGGTCTTGTGGTGAATTAAAGACAGTTATATTGCCTCCCAGTGACCTTTGAAGGGATTGCATTTGTTGTACTGAAGTGAGATTTTCTGTTAGTTGTGTTTGTTCATATTTCCTTTCCTTAGGACGTGCACCAAGCAGGTTTGAGGGGTGGTTGTTGTAATGGTGGCTCTGACTTTGGACTTTGTAATTTTTCTGTTTTTGATTTCGTAGCTTTGTTGTAATACGAGTTCATTCCATCAGATGGTGCAGAGCCACTTCCCACTACACTGCTTTCCAGTATGGCTATTTTAGCTGTAGCAGCAGCTAATTGGGTTTCCATTTCCAGTTGTTCCTTTTGTCTCTTCAATCTTTCCTGCTCAAAATGCAGTTTTTCCTCTTGAGCTTCCAGTGCATGTTTCTTTTCCAAAGCAGCTAGGTGTTGGATTAGTGCTGCCTTTTCAGACTTTGCTCTTAAGCATGCAGAACTTGTGAGAGAAGATTTAGACTTTGATGAGGCCTGCGTTTTTCCAGGTGAAGAGACATTTGAAATACTGTCATTTGGTTGAATTTCATCCTCCTTTTCACAACATTTTTGAGCATCCTTTATCCATTTATTTACATCATTCAAGAAATTCATGTTTGCGTTAGTTTTCTGCTCAAACCATGTTTGTTGCCTTTTATACTCCTCCTCAGGCAGTGGCATTTCCAACAATGCATTATGAGTTTCAGCAGCAGCATCACATAGCTTATTAAACTCATTTAAAAGGTTATCAACACTGCATAAAGTATCAGTTGTTATTTTGGCAGATAACAGATTACCAACCTGCAGCTTGATTTTGGATGCTTGGTTAAAGCTTAGCTTCCGGTTCTTTTGTAGATTTTCCAGTAGAAGTGAAGCACCTTTTGCAGTTAATTTTCTCTCTCTTTTTTTCCACCTCACTTTTTGCAGCCCCCTCCTCAGAAATAACATTTTCAACATCAGCGTTTTCTTCCATTTCCAAACTGTTAATATGTCAACATGTGATGTTGGCAGCAGAACAATATCAGTCTTTCACAGGTGATAATTGATTCCTCCAGTTTCCAATTAACATTTCCATTTCATATACTTTTTCCATCAACATCCATGATATCCAATTCCAAAATCCAAATCGTCAACACAGTCCAGTTCACAGTCCAGTCTCTTAAATCACTCAGACAGGCTCAGTTTTTTCCACACTGTTTTTATTGTCTGCTGTGTCTCATTTACCTTTGTCATCTGCAGCACTGTCTGGTGAAGAGAAGAGGTATTTCCAAGATCCAAGGCTCCTCGATCCACGTAGCAGCCTCCTTCCAATAATGCCTTTTTCCTCCATGCAGGGAACAGTTTTTACTTGTGTTGTGACTATCAAAAAGAAACTTGATTAGTCACTAATGGTGGCTTGAGAGAATTGTTCTTCACACGGTCAGGCAAAACAAAATACTGTGCAATGGTTTCTTCTTTTTGGGTGAGGTTCCCATTTATTGCATAATTAAAGAAATGAAAAAACAAAACATTACCATGTAGGTTTCTGGTGTCTGGAGCTTAACATAAAGCTGCTTTTCAGCTGGATGCCATGATGCAGGTAAAAACTGGTGTGCTCCCCACCACCATTCAACTCAAATTGATTTCAGTCCTATTATATACACCTGGTGCTGGGTGGTTACCAATTAGACAGAAACAAAAATACTACACCCTAGTGGTCAAACAAAAAATACACACAAATGGCTCCATACGCAGTGTGCCAAGTTAATTTGACTTTGTACTGAGTGTAAAGGAAATATGATGTTTCACATCAGCAGAGGCAGACAGCACACCTTTCCTCATTCAAAAGATAGTTGGAGGTGGAGAATAGAATAGAGATTCTGTTGTTACTGAGCACAATGGATGATATTGTGATCATTTTAAAAATGCATGGGGCTGTACTGTAGGAAAAATCAGTTCGACTCGCTTGAGGTAGAGTCGTTTCTCACTGATCAGCTGGAGGAAACTGAAGGCTCAACGGGCCAACGTCATGCTGTGGCCCCCAATCAGACGCTCAGATCGGGCACACCCTCCACAGTCATCCTAAAATGTCTGTGAAAATGAAGCTATCCAGGTGGATTCACGGACTAAACTCTGATAGTACCTGTTGTGTTCCGGCTTTGGTTATTTCCTGAACCAGCTTCTAAATCTGAGTCTGACTGCAATTTACACTGCAAAATAGTGACACAAAGAATTTTAATTGTGTCCGATATTTTGAGAGACAGAGGGGTGCCTTCATCCTGCTGTTTCTGCTGACCAAGACAAGAGTCTCTGACAAGAGTGATCCAACCTGCACCTACCGTACTCTCACATTACAACTGTAATGTAGAATCTGTAATGTAGAATATAATAAAGTCTGTACACGACAAAATAACTTTTGTATTTCAGTATTTCTGATTCATGCTCATGTTTGGTCATGTTGACTTTTCTATAGGATGTCGGCGTTTTGTATTTGCAAGTGTGCAGGACGGAAGGAGGAGGTAAACTACACACAACTCCAAAAGATACATGAAATAAAATGGAAATGATGTCTTATAAGATAATATGTATGGGATAATGAGTTGATAATATTTTGTCATTAAGGGAAGCAGTGATGAAGAGTCATCTGTTCCACTTCACTCCACTCCATCATCAACAAGCGGTAAAGACCAGCTTTAAATGACGTGCAGTCTCTAAGTAGCTTAAAGTAAAATCATTATTACTATCAACATTATTATTGTTATTTCCACAGTGCCCTGCCCTCCTTTGAAGACAACAGTCTGTCAAGTTCCAAGGAAAGAAAACTTGACAGGGCCTATCCAAACATCTGCAAAAACAAGTGAGTAAAAGAAGGTAGTTTTATGAATAAATAAATAAATAATCCTATAAAAATCCTATCAAAGCTATATTAACTGGATGGTTTGATATCATACTCAGATCTGGATCAGGGCCAAATAAAACCTTATCACAGCTCTAACATTCAGTTTCATATGGATTTGTCATGTCCAACTTGTGTGTTGTTTCACATTGTCCTGGCTTTTCTGTCTTCAGAATGTGCTGGATCTGCACTGATTTGTATTGCTTCCAGGAAATAACCACAACCTCACAATGACAGAGTCACTGTTCACTTTTAGATTTACTAAACTAACTGCTGGTGATAAAAAAAGTGATATAACCTTAAACTGTAGAAAAATATCGCTCAAATATTGAATGACAATATTTTTTTGTTTCAAGTACTGTTGACTAACAATGTGAAGTGGATATGGAGCTAATCATTTAAAAAAATCATAAAAAAAAAAATAATAATAATAATTGAAAAACCAAAATTTGAAACTGAAAGTTAAGTTTTGATCTTGAACTGAAAAACTGAAAAATACAACATTGGATTCAAAATAAAAATAAATGTAATCAAAGTTTCTTTTAATCTAAATTCTAAAATTCTTTTGAATAATCAGAATCAGAATCACTTTTATTCGCCAGGTATGTGAACACACACAAGGAATTTGACTCCGGTTCCACTTTGCTCTGTTTGTACAAACAGATAGAAAAAAATGTGTAGACATAAACAAGAACAAAGACAAAGCTATGTACATGTAAAATAGGTAAATAGGTAAATATATATATACATAAATATCTGTGTGTATAGACAAGGATTTTTTCCTTTTTGGTAAATAAATAAATAAATAATTAAAAAATAAATAAATAAATAATTGATTTTAATTTTTCACTATCATATATATATATATATATATATATATATATATATTGATTATGGCATGCCGTTCAGGAAATTAATCCTTTGAATATATGGAATGAAACTTGAATGGAGTGAAACTTGAATATATTGAATATTATATATTATATTGAATATTTAAAACTAGATGAGGGCTCTCAGTAGAGTGCATATAATGATATAGATCATATTCTATATCTCAGTGCAGCTATGATGAGCCCTGGTAAGAAGCGTCTCCTTCATAAAAAGCAGAACTATTAACGGAACACTCTGCTGTGTGTAGAGGTCTGTATGTAGGTCTGTATGGTTAGCTTGATATAGTTTTCAGGTGATTTAATGAAGGGTAAAACATTGAATGGCCGTGCGTAATGGCACTGCGCTCTGACGCGGCACTTCTCCGGGACTGGAGAAGCTGCTGCTGCGGCTACAGGGATTTCGTGATCTGAAAGAGAAGCTCTTCATATATTGTTTAGATACAATAAGAATCACCCACATTCATAGACCAATGCAGGCTGAATATTTAGTTTAGTATTGAACGTATTTGATGATCGGCGACACATTGTCAGCTTTGGGCACATTACTCACACAGCGGACTACGGACAGAGAGACGAATGCATAATAAGATTATGCCTTACGGAGATTACTATGGAATTAAAAAAAATGTATTACTGCTGTATTAATCACTGTACCACAGTTTAATGGCATATATCAACCACAAAATACATAAATTAATACAGTATAAATGAATACAGTGTACAGTATATTTTTTAAATTAGGCAATGTTAGACAATATATTCATTCAATATATTCAAAGTTTCATTCCATATATTCAAGGTTCACTCCATATATTCAAGGTTCACTCCATATATTCAAGGTTCATTCAACATATTCAAGTTTCATTCCATATATTCAAAGTTCACTCCATATATTCAAAGTTTCATTCCATATATTCAAGGTTCACTCCATATATTCAAGGTTCACCCATATATTCAAAGGTTCACTCCATATATTCAAGGTTCATTCAATATATTCAAATGATTAATTTCCTGAATGGCATGCCATAATTGATATTTGGGTTTTTATTTTTCCAGTTGTAGATTTATTATTTTTAGACTTTTGGCCCTGATCTGGCATGTGGAAGAAAAGTCAGCGTTTATAGCGTAGCTGTTGAACTGCATAATCTTTTATTGTTCTTATACTGTGATTACTGTCAAATGCGTCTAAACAGCTTGATAAACAGAACTTTGTCACACGTCAGTTTTTTCACTGAAAGTATTGAATCATACTTCTCGCAGCACCTACTTTTTCTGAAGGCAATGATTGAAGCATGATTGAGAAAGGTCCTCAGCTTTCATTGTTATGCTGTCACTCATGCTGTCAACCTCTCAGTTGATGCCCCACCTGCCACACCAAAATCTGAAAATGAAAAATATATATCAAAGGGAAAACTTTCATACATAGAAAGTTTTCAGAAAATAAAATCTTTGTATTTTTGAAAGTTCAAGATCAAATTTTTGCTTCTCAATTACAATTTTTGTTTTTTTTAAATGATCAAAACTTTTGGCCCTGATTTGACTCCATAGAGCACTCAAACATCTCCACAGTGTAAGTGTAACTCAATTAATCACTAATTAACTGATCCAATGTAATGACTGTATACACGCTCTGATGTGGCAGATACTGATGCACTTCTTCTCTTATCTTGTGACAGATGTTCCTCCACCAGGAGAAGTAACAGTTCAGAGTGCTGACCAGGAGACTGTTTCTCTTGGTTTACCACTCACTGATTACTCCTTTAGGTGTAGACTGAAATTAGATTATTCATGTGACACACAGAGAAGCAGTTTGATCACAGAGAGGACTCTGGAACTGTGAAGGTTGAGGGACTGAATCCTAGAATGAGTATACTTTCAGCATCATAAGGATTGCAGACAATGGAAATCAAAGCGAAGCAACCTCACTATCTGTCTTCACAGGTAAATCTCATACATCAAACAAACATGAAGGAAAGTGCTGTCTGAATGGTATTTGGGCTTTTAACGTATACAAATGTACTTCTTACACAGAGGTGTGCTCTCAATATATGTTATAAAGTTTCAGACATAAGAGGTGGTACATTGTATTTCTATGAGCATGAAGTGATTGTGTCATTGTTTTTGACCATATCTCTTAACACTTGGCAGTCAAAATGTACTTTAAAATGCACACAAACACTGAACTTGAATATCCAGTTACAAGTGAAACCATTGTTTCATTCCCACAGAGCCCAGCCCTCCTGAGAACATTGCTGTCTGTCAGATCAGCAGTGAGTCACTGTCTCTAGATTGGGAGACTCCTGTTGGTGAAGTGGAGAGTTACATTGTGACTTTTTGCAGTGAGAGAGAAATCGAATCGACAGAGAAAGAGTTAACAACAGAGAGAAACAAACTGACTCTCAGCAACCTGGACCCAGGGGTGTGGTACTCTCTCGAGGTTTCTGCACAACTTAAGAATGGAAGAAGAAGCAAACCAACTTCAACATCTGCACGAACATGTAAGTTTAATAAAAAAAATAAAAAATAAAAATAAGGTTACAGACATTACATTATTAATATTCTAAACTGTTTTACCATGAATGTAAATGTGATATGTAATTCAACACAATGTGGTTCTAGTTCATTCTTTTTTTTTTTCATTTAAATTTTTATTGAATTCTTAATGGCAGAGTACCAGAATGCAGAGTTAATAATACATTTTGGAATCTGGTACAGATATATTAAGACATGTGACATAGAGGAAAAAAAAAAATAATGAAGTAAGAAAGAAAAAACAAATAAATATGGGGTAAGAAATCCAGTCCACAAAAGAAAGGAAGGAGCCATGTTGTATTTAGTCTCTGAGGCTGAGTTTTCATTTGTCCTTGGGTAATCCAAAAAAGATCCCAAGAGGTCCTCCCATCCTCCTTGTTAGCTGACAGTTTGTGAAGCATAGACTCATAAGATGCCGCCTCCACCACTGCATTAGTCCAGTTTTTCAGATTAGGAGATACAGCAGTTTTCCAATGTCTTAAAATAACTGAAGCTGTGACTAAGCCCACCATAATGACAGAGAGTTCTTTTGATACATTTGGCATTTGCGATCTGTCCCCTCGCAGGAGTCAGGGTATCACTGAGCCCAGAGCCGCCTAAGGCATAAGCGAACTAAGTGCCTGCTTAGGGGCCCTGCGGCCAGTAGGGGGCCCCCAAGAGCAATCGAAAAAAAAAAATTTAAACTTTTTTTTTTTTTTTTTTTTTATGTATGAGTGATGCTTTCTGTATAATCAAATATATATATTAACTGTAAAAATAAAATAAAATAAAAGGAAAATTTTTAGGTGCTGCTGCTGATGTAGGCTCATGATTCTTACTGCCGTTCTATGTCAAAGCTCCCAACGTTATGTGCCTCCTGCTGTACAATGTACACTGAGCATCCAAAGCGCAGGTAGCTGTATTGATGGGAGTGCACTGCTTACAGAGATGGAGAACCTTCCAGTTCTCCCTAAAGCACAGATGAGCCCATTTGAACTGCTCACTTTACTTGTCTCAAAATGAGATCTGTGAGTTGTACCCAGATCTATGGGTAGCTCTATGGATATGCACTCTCCTGTGACTGTTGCATCTGCAGAGCTGAGCTTTTCCAAGCTCAAATTAATAAAGAACTACTTGAGATCTTCCATGGCACAAGAAAGACTGAGTGGACTGGCAGTGATAAGCATTAACAACAAAGTTGGCCATCAGATTTCGTATAGTGATGTCATAAATGACTTTGCCTCCAGAAAGCCAGGAAACACAGGTTTTAAGGTAGTGGTGGAGGATTTAGGAAGAGCAGAGTAAAACCAAAGCTTTTGCATAGTTACATTTTAAGACCTAATTATTCAACTTTATATTTGTTTTTTTAAACCATTTTTGGTACCTGCTTTCAGGTAACTCTGTTCATTTACATCATTATTGAAGGATCTGTCTGTTTTTGTACTGAATTGAATCTGCTATTATTTTTATATATTTAAGTGATTTTATTTGTTGTTGCACCTTATTGTTGTTCTGCACTCCACAATTTTTTGCACATTGCTGTTGCAGTTTTTTGAAACCAGATGACACTTTTTACAGTAAACACAAGGCTTTATCACTTGAATGTTGTGAAAATCAACCTCCGGGCCGCGCTTGTAACTGAATGTGCTACATTTAGATTAAAAACCATATGTGGCACCCTGAACATCATTCATCAGTCATTCATTGGTATTATTTGTATGGTTGCATTGGTATTATTTATGTTATTACCTAGGCCAACTCTTTAAATGTGTAAAGACATGTCAGGCGGATTAAATTTATACTGTAGTAGGTGTGTGAATGATCAACAATCAATATTATTGGCAGAAATAGAGGGCCCCATAATCAAATTTTGCTTAGGCCCCATGGAGGCCTGGGCCGCTCTGACTGAGCCTGACCAGTTACTCAAGAAGTCCACAACTTTAACCTTAGAATGAAGTCACTAATGCACATTCCCATACACAGTGCACAAAAGCCAACTTTACCTCGCTACACTAATGAACAATGCCCCAGAACTTTCTCTGTATTCTGTATATATCTATCTTTATCTTTATTCTATTGCTCTTGGCAAATTTCTGCAGCTAATGAGTTCCGGAGCACTGAGCTGTCAATCAAAAACCCTTAGCCAATGGGGACACACCCTTGAAAAAGCCCGCCCACCTGAGAGGTTTGTGTCAGAACTGAGAAAAAAATCAAAAAATCAAAAAATCAGAGAGCCCAAACGAGAGAGAGGGTGGCAGCAAAACCGCAAAGACAAGCAACGAGACCGCTAAGACAACAGCGAGAGCAAAACCCTGTTTACTGTAAAAGAAACAAAGCGAACTGAAACAAAAAACATATTTATCCAACAATCTTAATTTTTTTTCAAGTTATAGTTTTTATGTTTGAGATTACATTTTTTGCTTCAGTGAGTTTTTTTCTCTCTTAAATTAATTTTATTCGTTCTCAAGTTCTTGTTTTTGTTTTGACATTGAAGAAGTTTTGTTTGGATTGTTTTGACACAAAACTAATTCCATATATGATAATGTCTATGCATGATCTTATATTGTGTGAACTTCCCTCTCGCCTCCCCCTTACATACCTTCCACAATCTGCTAGTATACCCAGCCATTTCTACTGTGTAAAGTTTATTCTCAGGTCTCTCGCCATATCAATTTCACATCAGAGGACTCACCACTTACTGAATAGTCAGTTAGTTTATAACATTGTGAAGCTGTACAGCATTCCTGTGGTGCATTCAGATAGTCCAAAATATCGTTTTCTGAACAATTACCAATTCGAGATTTTATACAGTCCCTAATTTGTAAATATTTCCAAAAAATGTTGTTTGCCTTCATGTTTAAATTGACGCATTAATTCATCATAAGACATGAATTGTCCCTATTTGTATAGGTCTCCCATAGTAGTATAGTAGTATAGTAGACCACTTGAACCCCACTGCCTCCAATACACTGACGTTTTACAGTAATAATATGTATGGCAGGATTAAACAACAATGAAGCATATTTCTTCGTGTTGCTGGAATTTGGTAATTAACCCTTAAGTCACCAAAAGACCTAATCGTGTCCCCTCGATACAGATCTTCTGTCCTTTCAATGCCTTTCCGTGCCCACAACCTAAAAGAGGGGTCTTGTAAGGCCGGTGACAAAGTGGGGTTAAATGTGATAGGTTTCTTTGGGAGAGGGAAATTGGTTGTTTCATGTATTTATGAACATCCTCCCATAGTTTCACTGAGTGCCTTGGAATGGGGTTAGTTGTCTAACTTCCCTACCTGATCAGGGTTAAGCTTAGGCATGTTAATATTAGAGAAGAATACATTTATTTGGTTGTTACCCTAAGATACTGTTGATATATATAGTTTCTCATAATACTGTTGGAATGCCTTTAATCTTTTGCTGAAGTTACTAATTTACCCCCTGTTTTATAGCTGTTTTATAGCTAGTCTCCTTTCTTTTTCTCACTTGTCTAGCTAATATTTTCCCAGTTTTTTCCCCACCTTCATAAAGAAATGTTTTTAATCTGTATAAGGGATATTCTACTTCTTTGTTAAAGATTTCATGCAGCTGGAAACTTAAGCTGACAGAGTTCCTGATATTGCGCTTCTGAAAAATGTTCTGCTAAAATATTTTCCTTTAATTTAATTTCACCTTCTAATTCTTTGATTCTGTTTAGGCTCTGTTTTTTCTTTTGAGCAGAGTGAGCTATTAGTTTCCCTCTTACATATGCTTTAGAGGCCTCCCAAACTGTTGCATTTCCCTTAGTGCTGCCATGTTTAGTTCAAAGAAAGATTTCAAATCCTCTCCCAACAATGTCCTAAAGCCTTTGTCCTGTAGTAATGATGTATTCTCCATCTAGTCCTCTTACCCATGTCCAAGTCTGTGTTTATACATAATTCCACTGCTGCATGATTTGTAATAGCAATAGTTCTTATGCTGCAACTAACGATACTGTTTACTAAGGGGCTTGCAAATAAGAAAACTCAATTCTGGAGTGCGATTTATGACAATGGGAAAAAAAAGTGTATTCCCTCTCATCAGTGGAGCTTTAAACTGACTTTTGTCTAAAATAGGGTCCATCGCTTGGTTAAAGTCTCCTGACAGTATTATTTGCCCATTCATCTCCCCTCTAGGGCCTTATTCACCTCATGAAAGAAGTGTGAGTCTCCTTACCAGGTGCATAAATATTACATAATATCACCTGCAAACCTTCCTTCCTATGATTCACGGATACAAGGTGGTTGGCTAACAATTTTAATAGTGAACCAGCATAAAAATAGTACATTTCTACTGTCTACTGATAGAGTTTTCATTCAGATCAATCGAACATCCAGGGTGACCAAAAAAGGTTATTTCACAGAAGTTAACTCTAAATGAACAATTAGATTACTGATATCAGCACCTGCATAAACTTCAACTGAATTAGTCGACCATGTGGTGATCTACGACTGGTTAAAATCCACATCTTTATATCCACAGGCACACCACTGGAGAGTTCATTGAGGATCTGGGCTTGGAGCGGCACCACACAGAGAAGCTATCACTGAGCACAATACTTCAGATTGATGAGAAGACCACGAGTGATGAACCTGCCAAGTGTAATTCAGATCTTCCATTTTATTCTCTAAAAGAAACTGATGATGGTTAATGTGACAGCTAGAAATGTGAAATGTACATCTGTAAATGAATCAACCTGTGATGCTACATCAGAAAACACAGAGTTAGATTTTGATAATCTGTTTGACAGTCTACATTCAGGTGGCATGCTGAACCCTCTTGACATAATCACTGCTCTCTTTTGTGTTCTGATGGATTTGTACAGCAGGAAATGGCATTCAAAATGTCCATGTGTCAGTTTTCTGTGCCTCTGCTGCTTCCTAATTGTGACACAAAGCAATGCACACTCATGCTTTGGGCCTTGAGAGACATTGTTAAAAAGTACAGACCTCAGTCACTTTCAGAATTCAAGGGCTTTATTGAAGACAGAATTGTTGTCTCTGAACTTCCAATGATATCTTTTGTTAGACTGGGTGAGTGCTCCTTGTCCAAGTAAGAGATACTGAATAAGCTTCTGAGCAATTCTCAGCAGTACCACGACACCTTTATTCACCGTAACATGGACTGTGGTGACAGTCCAAAGAAAATATCCAATGGATTGGCTGAAATTACTTGGTACCTTCCTTGTGGGAACAAAAACATGGATGTTTTCAGTGAGCCAGTGGCTATAGCTAACCTTCGTGGAGACATTTCTTCATTTGAGACACAATTTAGTTTTTTTGTGTCAGACATCTGCAGCAGTTTTTGTCTTCTTTGATAATTTGGACTCCCAGTGTGAACTGCTCACTAACCAAAACCACAAGGCACAGATCTTCTTGGTGGGTAACCATCAAAGCAATCGCTCCAGTATAGATGCTCTAAAAAATGTAGCAATGCAGTTGGGATTGACAAACAGCAACATCCTTGTGAAGATTAAGCAAATGAATGATGCAGACTTTGTCCAAAAATGCAAGAACACTGTCAGGGATGTAGTTGAGAACTCAAAGTTGAAGATGCGAATTGAGCAGATGGCTAGCATTGCCCATGAATTAGAATCTTGGTTGATGAAGACTCTCCAGATTGGAGGACTGCCAAGGAAAATGCAGATGCCATCACTGCAGAAATTCAAGACATTCGAAAATACAAAGAAGATGAGCTACCCTTGCAAGGCCAAATATGGAAGAAGCTGACTTACATAGAGAAGGAAGAATACCGGCTGAAAAGTTGGGTCTAAAAACATAGAAATATACAAAAGTGATCTTCAGAAAGAGAAAACAAACCTTCGGGCAAGACAGAATTCTTATGACATGTCAAAGGCAATGAAATGTTTCATCAAGGAAATATCAAATCCAGGGATAGAGAGGTGCTATTTCCTGAAATGGATGCAAATGAATCTCGATAACCTCTCTCAAGAAAAACTGTCAGTTCACAGGGAGCAGTACAAAAAGAAATACAACTCTGAGAACAAAGAGGAGATCAAAGACATTGACAGACAACTTTCCAACAGCTTACTGGGGACTGAACACTTTTGGTAATTTGGTAATTAACCCTTAAGTCACCAAAAGACCTAATCGTGTCCCCTCGATACAGATCTTCTGTTCTTTCAATGCCTTTCCGTGCCCACAACCTAAAAGAGGGGTCTTGTAAGGCCGGTGACAAAGTGGGGTTAAATGTGATAGGTTTCCTTTGGGAGAGGGAAATTGGTTGTTTCATGTATTTATGAACATCCTCCCATAGTTTCACTGAGTGGCTTAGAATGGGGTTAGTTGTCTAACTTCCCTACCTGATCAGGGTTAAGCTTAGGCATGTTAATATTAGAGAAGAATAAATTTATTTGGTGGTTACCCTAAGATACTGTTGATATATATAGTTTCTCGTAATACTGTTGGAATGCCTTTAAGTCTATTCCTTTTTCTCACTTGTCTAGCTAATATTTTCCCATTTTCTTCCCCACCTTCATAAAAAAATGTTTTTAATCTGTATAAGGGATATTCTACTTTTGATTTCATGCAGCTGAAACTTAAGCTGACAGAGTTCCTGATATTGTGCTTCTGAAAAAATGTTCTGCTAAAATATTTTCCTTTAATTTAATTTCACCTTCTAATTCTTTGATTCTGTTTAGGCTCTGTTTTTTCTTTTGAGCAGAGTGAGCTATTAGTTTCCCTCTTATATATGCTTTAGAGGCCTCCCAAACTGTTGCATTTCCCTTAGTGCTGCCATGTTTAGTTCAAAGAAAGATTTCAAATCCTCTCCCAACAATGTCCTAAAGCCTTTGTCCTGTAGTAATGATGTATTCTCCATCTAGTCCTCTTACCCATGTCCAAGTCTGTGTTTATACATAATTCCACTGCTGCATGATTTGTAATAGCAATAGTTCTTATGCTGCAACTAACGATACTGTTTACTAAGGGGCTTGCAAATAAGAAAAAACTCAATTCTGGAGTGCGATTTATGACAATGGGGAAAAAAAGTGTATTCCCTCTCATCAGTGGAGCTTTAAACTGACTTTTGTCTAAAATAGGGTCCATCGCTTGGTTAAAGTCTCCTGACAGTATTATTTGCCCATTCATCTCCCCTAGGGCCTTATTCACCTCATGAAAGAAGTGTGAGTCTCCCTTACCAGGTGCATAAATATTACATAATATCACCTGCAAACCTTCCTTCCTATGATTCACGTACATACAAGGTGGTTGGCTAACAATTTTAATAGTGAACCAGCATAAAAATAGTACATTTCTACTGTCTACTGATAGAGTTTTCATTCAGATCAATCGAACATCCAGGGTGACCAAAAAAGGTTATTTCACAGAAGCTAACGCTAAATGAACAATTAGATTACTGATATCAGCACCTGCATAAACTTCAACTGAATTAGTCGACCATGTGGTGATCACGACTGGTTAAAATCCACATCTTTATATCCACAGGCACACCACTGGAGAGTTCATTGGAGGATCTGGGCTTGGAGCGGCACTACACAGAGAAGCTATCACTGAGCACAATACTTCAGATTGATGAGAAGACCACGAGTGATGAACCTGCCAAGTGTAATTCAGATCTTCCATTTTATTCTCTAAAGAAACTGATGATGGTTAATGTGACAGCTAGAAATGTGAAATGTACATCTGTAAATGAATCAACCTGTGATGCTACATCAGAAAACACAGAGTTAGATTTTGATAATCTGTTTGACAGTCTACATTCAGGTGGCATGCTGAACCCTCTTGACATAATCACTGCTCTCTTTTGTGTTCTGATGGATTTGTACAGCAGGAAATGGCATTCAAAATGTCCATGTGTCAGTTTTCTGTGCCTCTGCTGCTTCCTAATTGTGACACAAAGCAATGCACACTCATGCTTTGGGCCTTGAGAGACATTGTTAAAAAGTACAGACCTCAGTCACTTTCAGAATTCAAGGGCTTTATTGAAGACAGAATTGTTGTCTCTGAACTTCCAATGATATCTTTTGTTAGACTGGGTGAGTGCTCCTTGTCCAAGTAAGAGATACTGAATAAGCTTCTGAGCAATTCTCAGCAGTACCATGACACCTTTATTCACCGTAACATGGACTGTGGTGACAGTCCAAAGAAAATATCCAATGGATTGGCTGAAATTACTTGGTACCTTCCTTGTGGGAACAAAAACATGGATGTTTTCAGTGAGCCAGTGGCTATAGCTAACCTTCGTGGAGACATTTCTTCATTTGAGACACAATTTAGTTTTTTTGTGTCAGACATCTGCAGCAGTTTTTGTCTTCTTTGATAATTTGGACTCTCAGTGTGAACTGCTCACTAACCAAAACCACAAGGCACAGATCTTCTTGGTGGGTAACCATCAAAGCAATCGCTCCAGTATAGATGCTCTAAAAAATGTAGCAATGCAGTTGGGATTGACAAACAGCAACATCCTTGTGAAGATTAAGCAAATGAATGATGCAGACTTTGTCCAAAAAATGCGGAACACTGTCAGGGATGTAGTTGAGAACTCAAAGTTGAAGATGCGAATTGAGCAGATGGCTAGCATTGCCCATGAATTAGGAATCTTGGTTGATGAAGACTCTCCAGATTGGAGGACTGCCAAGGAAAATGCAGATGCCATCACTGCAGAAATTCAAGACATTCGAAAATACAAAGAAGATGAGCTACCCTTGCAAGGCCAAATATGGAAGAAGCTGACTTACATAGAGAAGGAAGAATACCGGCTTCGAAAAGTTGGGTCTAAAAACATAGAAATATACAAAAGTGATCTTCAGAAAGAGAAAACAAACCTTCGGGCAAGACAGAATTCTTATGACATGTCAAAGGCAATGAAATGTTTCATCAAGGAAATATCAAATCCAGGGATAGAGAGGTGCTATTTCCTGAAATGGATGCAAATGAATCTCGATAACCTCTCTCAAGAAAAACTGTCAGTTCACAGGGAGCAGTACAAAAAGAAATACAACTCTGAGAACAAAGAGGAGATCAAAGACATTGACAGACAACTTTCCAACAGCTTACTGGGGACTGAACACTTTTGGTAATTTGGTAATTAACCCTTAAGTCACCAAAAGACCTAATCGTGTCCCCTCGATACAGATCTTCTGTTCTTTCAATGCCTTTCCGTGCCCACAACCTAAAAGAGGGGTCTTGTAAGGCCGGTGACAAAGTGGGGTTAAATGTGATAGGTTTCCTTTGGGAGAGGGAAATTGGTTGTTTCATGTATTTATGAACATCCTCCCATAGTTTCACTGAGTGGCTTAGAATGGGGTTAGTTGTCTAACTTCCCTACCTGATCAGGGTTAAGCTTAGGCATGTTAATATTAGAGAAGAATAAATTTATTTGGTGGTTACCCTAAGATACTGTTGATATATATAGTTTCTCGTAATACTGTTGGAATGCCTTTAAGTCTATTCCTTTTTCTCACTTGTCTAGCTAATATTTTCCCATTTTCTTCCCCACCTTCATAAAAAAATGTTTTTAATCTGTATAAGGGATATTCTACTTTTGATTTCATGCAGCTGAAACTTAAGCTGACAGAGTTCCTGATATTGTGCTTCTGAAAAATGTTCTGCTAAAATATTTTCCTTTAATTTAATTTCACCTTCTAATTCTTTGATTCTGTTTAGGCTCTGTTTTTTCTTTTGAGCAGAGTGAGCTATTAGTTTCCCTCTTATATATGCTTTAGAGGCCTCCCAAACTGTTGCATTTCCCTTAGTGCTGCCATGTTTAGTTCAAAGAAAGATTTCAAATCCTCTCCCAACAATGTCCTAAAGCCTTTGTCCTGTAGTAATGATGTATTCTCCATCTAGTCCTCTTACCCATGTCCAAGTCTGTGTTTATACATAATTCCACTGCTGCATGATTTGTAATAGCAATAGTTCTTATGCTGCAACTAACGATACCGTTTACTAAGGGGCTTGCAAATAAGAAAACTCAATTCTGGAGTGCGATTTATGACAATGGGGAAAAAAAGTATATTCCCTCTCATCAGTGGAGCTTTAAACTGACTTTTGTCTAAAATAGGGTCCATCGCTTGGTTAAAGTCTCCTGACAGTATTATTTGCCCATCCATCTCCCCTAGGGCCTTATTCACCTCATGAAAGAAGTGTGAGTCTCCCTTACCAGGTGCATAAATATTACATAATATCACCTGCAAACCTTCCTTCCTATGATTCACGTACATACAAGGTGGTTGGCTAACAATTTTAATAGTGAACCAGCATAAAAATAGTACATTTCTACTGTCTACTGATAGAGTTTTCATTCAGATCAATCGAACATCCAGGGTGACCAAAAAAGGTTATTTCACAGAAGCTAACGCTAAATGAACAATTGGATTACTGATATCAGCACCTGCATAAACTTCAACTGAATTAGTCGACCATGTGGTGATCACGACTGGTTAAAATCCACATCTTTATATCCACAGGCACACCACTGGAGAGTTCATTGGAGGATCTGGGCTTGGAGCGGCACTACACAGAGAAGCTATCACTGAGCACAATACTTCAGATTGATGAGAAGACCACGAGTGATGAACCTGCCAAGTGTAATTCAGATCTTCCATTTTATTTTCTAAAGAAACTGATGATGGTTAATGTGACAGCTAGAAATGTGAAATGTACATCTGTAAATGAATCAACCTGTGATGCTACATCTGAAAACACAGAATTAGATTTTGATAATCTGTTTGACAGTCTACATTCAGGTGGCATGCTGAACCCTCTTGACATAATCACTGCTCTCTTTTTGTGTTCTGATGGATTTGTACAGCAGGAAATGGCACTCAAAATGTCCATGTGTCAGTTTTCTGTGCCTCTGCTGCTTCCTAATTGTGACACAAAGCAATGCACACTCATGCTTTGGGCCTTGAGAGACATTGTTAAAAAGTACAGACCTCAGTCACTTTCAGAATCCAAGGGCTTTATTGAAGACAGAATTGTTGTCTCTGAACTTCCAATGATATCTTTTGTTAGACTGGGTGAGTGCTCCTTGTCCAAGTAAGAGATACTGAATAAGCTTCTGAGCAATTCTCAGCAGTACCATGACACCTTTATTCACCGTAACATGGAGTGTGGTGACAGTCCAAAGAAAATATCCAATGGATTGGCTGAAATTACTTGGTACCTTCCTTGTGGGAACAAAAACATGGATGTTTTCAGTGAGCCAGTGGCTATAGCTAACCTTCGTGGAGACATTTCTTCATTTGAGACACAATTTAGTTTTTTTGTGTCAGACATCTGCAGCAGTTTTTGTCTTCTTTGATAATTTGGACTCTCAGTGTGAACTGCTCACTAACCAAAACCACAAGGCACAGATCTTCTTGGTGGGTAACCATCAAAGCAATCGCTCCAGTATAGATGCTCTAAAAAATGTAGCAATGCAGTTGGGATTGACAAACAGCAACATCCTTGTGAAGATTAAGCAAATGAATGATGCAGACTTTGTCCAAAAAATGCGGAACACTGTCAGGGATGTAGTTGAGAACTCAAAGATGAAGATGCGAATTGAGTAGATGGCTAGCATTGCCCATGAATTAGGAATCTTGGTTGATGAAGACTCTCCAGATTGCAGGACTGCCAAGGAAAATGCAGATGCCATCACTGCAGAAATTCAAGACATTCGAAAATACAAAGAAGATGAGCTATCCTTGCAAGGCCAAATATGGAAGAAGCTGACTTACATAGAGAAGGAAGAATACTGGCTTCGAAAAGTTGGGTCTAAAAACATAGAAATATACAAAAGTGATCTTCAGAAAGAGAAAACAAACCTTCGGGCAAGACAGAATTCTTATGACATGTCAAAGGCAATGACATGTTTCATCAAGGAAATATCAAATCCAGGGATAGAGAGGTGCTATTTCCTGAAATGGATGCAAATGAATCTCGATAACCTCTCTCAAGAAAAACTGTCAGTCCTCAGGGAGCAGTACAAAAAGAAATACAACTCTGAGAACAAAGAGGATATCAAAGACATTGACAGACAACTTTCCAACAGCTTACTGGGGACTGAACACTTTTGGTAATTTGGCAATTAACCCTTAAGTCACCAAAAGACCTAATCGTGTCCCCTCGATACAGATCTTCTGTTCTTTCAATGCCTTTCCATGCCCACAACCTAAAAAGAGGGGTCTTGTAAGGCCGGTGACAAAGTGGGGTTAAATGTGATAGGTTTCCCTTTGGGAGAGGGAAATTGGTTGTTTCATGTATTTATGAACATCCTCCCATAGTTTCACTGAGTGGCTTAGAATGGGGTTAGTTGTCTAACTTCCCTACCTGATCAGGGTTAAGCTTAGGCATGTTAATATTAGAGAAGAATAAATTTATTTGGTTGTTACCCTAAGATACTGTTGATATATATAGTTTCTCGTAATACTGTTGGAATGCCTTTAAGTCTATTCCTTTTTCTCACTTGTCTAGCTAATATTTTCCCATTTTTTTCCCCACCTTTATAAAAAAATGTTTTTAATCTGTATAAGGGATATTCTACTTTTGATTTCATGCAGCTGAAACTTAAGCTGACAGAGTTCCTGATATTGTGCTTCTGAAAAATGTTCTGCTAAAATATTTTCCTTTAATTTAATTTCACCTTCTAATTCTTTGATTCTGTTTAGGCTCTGTTTTTTCTTTTGAGCAGAGTGAGCTATTAGTTTCCCTCTTATATATGCTTTAGAGGCCTCCCAAACTGTTGCATTTCCCTTAGTGCTGCCATGTTTAGTTCAAAGAAAGATTTCAAATCCTCTCCCAACAATGTCCTAAAGCCTTTGTCCTGTAGTAATGATGTATTCTCCATCTAGTCCTCTTACCCATGTCCAAGTCTGTGTTTATACATAAATCCACTGCTGCATGATTTGTAATAGCAATAGTTCTTATACTGCAACTAACGATACCGTTTACTAAGGGGCTTGCAATTAAGAAAAAGTCAATTCTGGAGTGCGATTTATGACAATGGGAAAAAAATGTATATTCCCTCTCATCGGTGGAGCTTTAAACTGACTTTTGTCTAAAATAGGGTCCATCGCTTGGGTCAAGTCTCCTGACAGTATTATTTGCCCATCCAGCTCCCCTAGAGCCTTATTCACCTCATGAAAGAAGTGTGAGTCTCCCTTACCAGGTGCATAAATATTACATAATATCACCTGCAAACCTTCCTTCCTATGATTCACGTACATACAAGGTGGTTGGCTAACAATTTTAATAGTGAACCAGCATAAAAATAGTACATTTCTACTGTCTACTGATAGAGTTTTCATTCAGATCAATCGAACATCCAGGGTGACCAAAAAAGGTTATTTCACAGAAGCTAACGCTAAATGAATAATTGGATTACTGATATCAGCACCTGCATAAACTTCAACTGAATTAGTCGACCATGTGGTGTTCACGACTGGTTAAAATCCACATCTTTATATCCACAGGCACACCACTGGAGAGTTCATTGGAGGATCTGGGCTTGGAGCGGCACTACACAGAGAAGCTATCACTGAGCACAATACTTCAGATTGATGAGAAGACCACGAGTGATGAACCTGCCAAGTGTAATTCAGATCTTCCATTTTATTTTCTAAAGAAACTGATGATGGTTAATGTGACAGCTAGAAATGTGAAATGTACATCTGTAAATGAATCAACCTGTGATGCTACATCTGAAAACACAGAATTAGATTTTGATAATCTGTTTGACAGTCTACATTCAGGTGGCATGCTGAACCCTCTTGACATAATCACTGCTCTCTTTTTGTGTTCTGATGGATTTGTACAGCAGGAAATGGCACTCAAAATGTCCATGTGTCAGTTTTCTGTGCCTCTGCTGCTTCCTAATTGTGACACAAAGCAATGCACACTCATGCTTTGGGCCTTGAGAGACATTGTTAAAAAGTACAGACCTCAGTCACTTTCAGAATCCAAGGGCTTTATTGAAGACAGAATTGTTGTCTCTGAACTTCCAATGATATCTTTTGTTAGACTGGGTGAGTGCTCCTTGTCCAAGTCAGAGATACTGAATAAGCTTCTGAGCAATTCTCAGCAGTACCATGACACCTTTATTCACCGTAACATGGAGTGTGGTGACAGTCCAAAGAAAATATCCAATGGATTGGCTGAAATTACTTGGTACCTTCCTTGTGGGAACAAAAACATGGATGTTTTCAGTGAGCCAGTGGCTATAGCTAACCTTCGTGGAGACATTTCTTCATTTGAGACACAATTTAGTTTTTTTGTGTCAGACATCTGCAGCAGTTTTTGTCTTCTTTGATAATTTGGACTCTCAGTGTGAACTGCTCACTAACCAAAACCACAAGGCACAGATCTTCTTGGTGGGTAACCATCAAAGCAATCGCTCCAGTATAGATGCTCTAAAAAATGTAGCAATGCAGTTGGGATTGACAAACAGCAACATCCTTGTGAAGATTAAGCAAATGAATGATGCAGACTTTGTCAAAAAAATGCGGAACACTGTCAGGGATGTAGTTGAGAACTCAAAGATGAAGATGCGAATTGAGTAGATGGCTAGCATTGCCCATGAATTAGGAATCTTGGTTGATGAAGACTCTCCAGATTGCAGGACTGCCAAGGAAAATGCAGATGCCATCACTGCAGAAATTCAAGACATTCGAAAATACAAAGAAGATGAGCTATCCTTGCAAGGCCAAATATGGAAGAAGCTGACTTACATAGAGAAGGAAGAAATCTGGCTTCGAAAAGTTGGGTCTAAAAACATAGAAATATACAAAAGTGATCTTCAGAAAGAGAAAACAAACCTTCGGGCAAGACAGAATTCTTATGACATGTCAAAGGCAATGACATGTTTCATCAAGGAAATATCAAATCCAGGGATAGAGAGGTGCTATTTCCTGAAATGGATGCAAATGAATCTCGATAACCTCTCTCAAGAAAAACTGTCAGTCCTCAGGGAGCAGTACAAAAAGAAATACAACTCTGAGAACAAAGAGGATATCAAAGACATTGACAGACAACTTTCCAACAGCTTACTGGGGACTGAACACTTTTGGTAATTTGGCAATTAACCCTTAAGTCACCAAAAGACCTAATCGTGTCCCCTCGATACAGATCTTCTGTTCTTTCAATGCCTTTCCATGCCCACAACCTAAAAGAGGGGTCTTGTAAGGCCGGTGACAAAGTGGGGTTAAATGTGATAGGTTTCCTTTGGGAGAGGGAAATTGGTTGTTTCATGTATTTATGAACATCCTCCCATAGTTTCACTGAGTGGCTTAGAATGGGGTTAGTTGTCTAACTTCCCTACCTGATCAGGGTTAAGCTTAGGCATGTTAATATTAGAGAAGAATAAATTTATTTGGTTGTTACCCTAAGATACTGTTGATATATATAGTTTCTCGTAATACTGTTGGAATGCCTTTAAGTCTATTCCTTTTTCTCACTTGTCTAGCTAATATTTTCCCATTTTTTTCCCCACCTTTATAAAAAAATGTTTTTAATCTGTATAAGGGATATTCTACTTTTGATTTCATGCACCTGAAACTTAAGCTGACAGAGTTCCTGATATTGTGCTTCTGAAAAATGTTCTGCTAAAATATTTTCCTTTAATTTAATTTCACCTTCTAATTCTTTGATTCTGTTTAGGCTCTGTTTTTTCTTTTGAGCAGAGTGAGCTATTAGTTTCCCTCTTATATATGCTTTAGAGGCCTCCCAAACTGTTGCATTTCCCTTAGTGCTGCTATGTTTAGTTCAAAGAAAGATTTCAAATCCTCTCCCAACAATGTCCTAAAGCCTTTGTCCTGTAGTAATGATGTATTCTCCATCTAGTCCTCTTACCCATGTCCAAGTCTGTGTTTATACATAAATCCACTGCTGTATGATTTGTAATAGCAATAGGTCTTATGCTGCAACTAACGATACTGTTTACTAAGGGGCTTGCAATTAAGAAAAAGTCAATTCTGGAGTGCGATTTATGACAATGGGAAAAAAATGTGTATTCCCTCTCATCAGTGGAGCTTTAAACTGACTTTTGTCTAAAATAGGGTCCATCGCTTGGTTAAAGTCTCCTGACAGTATTATTTGCCCATCCAGCTCCCCTAGAGCCTTATTCACCTCATGAAAGAAGTGTGAGTCTCCCTTACCAGGTGCATAAATATTACATAATATCACCTGCAAACCTTCCTTCCTATGATTCACGTACATACAAGGTGGTTGGCTAACAATTTTAATAGTGAACCAGCATAAAAATAGTACATTTCTACTGTCTACTGATAGAGTTTTCATTCAGATCAATCGAACATCCAGGGTGACCAAAAAAGGTTATTTCACAGAAGCTAACGCTAAATGAATAATTGGATTACTGATATCAGCACCTGCATAAACTTCAACTGAATTAGTCGACCATGTGGTGTTCACGACTGGTTAAAATCCACATCTTTATATCCACAGGCACACCACTGGAGAGTTCATTGGAGGATCTGGGCTTGGAGCGGCACTACACAGAGAAGCTATCACTGAGCACAATACTTCAGATTGATGAGAAGACCACGAGTGATGAACCTGCCAAGTGTAGTTCAGATCTTCCATTTTATTTTCTAAAGAAACTGATGATGGTTAATGTGACAGCTAGAAATGTGAAATGTACATCTGTAAATGAATCAACCTGTGATGCTACATCTGAAAACACAGAATTAGATTTTGATAATCTGTTTGACAGTCTACATTCAGGTGGCATGCTGAACCCTCTTGACATAATCACTGCTCTCTTTTTGTGTTCTGATGGATTTGTACAGCAGGAAATGGCACTCAAAATGTCCATGTGTCAGTTTTCTGTGCCTTTGCTGCTTCCTAATTGTGACACAAAGCAATGCACACTCATGCTTTGGGCCTTGAGAGACATTGTTAAAAAGTACAGACCTCAGTCACTTTCAGAATCCAAGGGCTTTATTGAAGACAGAATTGTTGTCTCTGAACTTCCAATGATATCTTTTGTTAGACTGGGTGAGTGCTCCTTGTCCAAGTCAGAGATACTGAATAAGCTTCTGAGCAATTCTCAGCAGTACCATGACACCTTTATTCACCGTAACATGGAGTGTGGTGACAGTCCAAAGAAAATATCCAATGGATTGGCTGAAATTACTTGGTACCTTCCTTGTGGGAACAAAAACATGGATGTTTTCAGTGAGCCAGTGGCTATAGCTAACCTTCGTGGAGACATTTCTTCATTTGAGACACAATTTAGTTTTTTGTGTCAGACATCTGCAGCAGTTTTTGTCTTCTTTGATAATTTGGACTCTCAGTGTGAACTGCTCACTAACCAAAACCACAAGGCACAGATCTTCTTGGTGGGTAACCATCAAAGCAATCGCTCCAGTATAGATGCTCTAAAAAATGTAGCAATGCAGTTGGGATTGACAAACAGCAACATCCTTGTGAAGATTAAGCAAATGAATGATGCAGACTTTGTCAAAAAAATGCGGAACACTGTCAGGGATGTAGTTGAGAACTCAAAGATGAAGATGCGAATTGAGCAGATGGCTAGCATTGCCCATGAATTAGGAATCTTGGTTGATGAAGACTCTCCAGATTGCAGGACTGCCAAGGAAAATGCAGATGCCATCACTGCAGAAATTCAAGACATTCGAAAATACAAAGAAGATGAGCTATCCTTGCAAGGCCAAATATGGAAGAAGCTGACTTACATAGAGAAGGAAGAATACCGGCTTCGAAAAGTGGGGTCTAAAAACATAGAAATATACAAAAGTGATCTTCAGAAAGAGAAAACAAACCTTCGGGCAAGACAGAATTCTTATGACATGTCAAAGGCAATGACATGTTTCATCAAGGAAATATCAAATCCAGGGATAGAGAGGTGCTATTTCCTGAAATGGATGCAAATGAATCTCGATAACCTCTCTCAAGAAAAACTGTCAGTCCTCAGGGAGCAGTACAAAAAGAAATACAACTCTGAGAACAAAGAGGAGATCGAAGACATTGACAGACAACTTTCCAACAGCTTACTGGGGACTGAACACTTGGATTTGATAACCCTCACCAACGGCCCTCATGGACCGCCCACAAGGGCGGATTGTGTGTTAATTAAGTTTGTAGGGTGCAACTTCCCTACCTGATCAAAGGCTTAGGCATGTTAATATTAGAGAAGAATAAATTTATTTGGTGTTACTCCTAAGATACTGTTGATATATATAGTTTCTCGTAATATTGCTGGAATGCCTTTAAGTCTATTCCTTTTTCACTTCATTCTAGTTGAATATTCATTTTCTCCCCACCTTCATAAAAATGTTTTTAATCTGTATAAGGGATATTCTACTTTTGATTTACATGCAGTTTGAAACTTAAGCTGACAGAGTTCCTGATATTGTGCTTGGAAAATGTTCTGCTAAATATTTCTTTAATTCATTCTCACTCTTCTAATTCTTTGATTCTGTTTAGGCTCTGTTTTTTCTTGAGCAGAGTGAGTCATTAGTTTCCTCTTATATATGCTTTAGAGGCCTCCCAAACTGTTGCATTTCCTTTAGTGCTGCCATGTTTAGTTCAAGAAAGATTTCAAATCCTCTCCCAACAATGTCCTAAAGCCTTTGTCCTGTAGTAATGATGTATTCATCTGGGGTCCTCTTACCCATGTCCAAGTCTGTGTTTATACATAATTCCACTGCTGCATGATTTGTAATAGCAAGGTTCTTATGCTGCAACTAACGATACTGTTTACTAAGGGCTTGCAAATAAGAAAAACTCAATTCTGAGTGCGATTTATGACAACAGGGAAAAAAAGTGTATT